>DWAJ01005333.1:0-11642 GCA_018238005.1 Eurema mandarina | reverse complement strand
TCCTCGATAAATGGTCAATTCAATAAAAAAAGAATTTTTCAATTCGAACCAGTAGATCCTGAGATTAGCGCGTTCAAACAAACAAACAAACAAACAAACTCTTCAGCTTTATATATTAGTATAGATATAACAAAGATTCATTCTTCTGGTTGATGAATTCAGGATTTAAAGTACTATAGAGGTATATTTCAAGACAAGTTCTAATATATGGTTCTTGTATGTATTACAGATATAAATATTTTGATCCACCAGAACGTAGTCAGGGCTCAATGATATCTGGCAACGGCACGTTCAGAGGAGTTTTAGGTCTCATATGGAAACGGGTATTATTTTTCATTAAACTAGCATTTTTAATAGTAAACTAGACTTATTCTTGTATTTATGACATGTTTGACTTAAATGTATTTTTTGTTTGTGAGTATATACCTACTATGTACATTCTAATAATCATAAAAGTAGAGTTGTATACAGAAGAAACTACAGGACATAACTAGTACTAATTACTACGTATTCAAAATCGAAACCTTTACAAAATTCCTTATATTAGCAAGCAGATTTTTTCCTCGGAGACGTGACAATAACATGGGAGCGGCTCCAAGCAGTTGAATTCACTTTCCTCACCTTAGCTGACTCCGCAGCATTCCTGACACACGCCCCAGACAAGCTCAGCAAAACCCTTGTCATCATCAGACCTTTCCAATGGCAGGTAAGTAACAAAAACCATTAGTGCTACAGTAATTACTATTTCAACTCGCCGTTCCAATTGGCTTTTTGTACTAAATCCATTACCATAATTAGGCATACGCTTTACAATCAGCTTTAATTTTAGTATTTGGGAACAATTCCTAAAACCCAAATTTTGCTCCATTCTATACAGTCTGATTAGATTGTATTACTGACGGTTATTTAGAGAATTTTCATTAACACTACGCAAGAAGTAAATTACCGTGAAATTGATAACAAAAAAAAAATTGTTAAACTGACCAATCGTCATTCCATAATCTTTATAAAGATAGTCGTATAAAATTAGTATTTTAATGTCACAAATGAATACGCGCCTAAATAATAATTCCCCCACCACCTAAAGTTTACGGGCTTTTTATAACGTTGTATTGTTGTTTAATATTACATAGGTTTGGCCGTTAGTCTGCGCCACAGTATTCGTGGTTGGACCAGCATTATGGTTCGTCATCGCTGCACCAATGTTCTGGCAAAAACGGAAGAAGAATTTGCTCCAATTACTTGATCAATGTTGTTGGTTTACAACTACATTGTTTTTAAGGCAAAGTATGTTTATAATGTTTCCTCAAAGTGGCTCGTTAATTACTTAAACGACCTTTATTTCAACCATATACAGATTATTTTATCGTACAATTAGATTTTTTAAAGAACCCTTAAGTATTATAATACCGGAAAGGCTTAGAAAGTCACAGGTACTCATGTTTACAAGAATTCATCATTTCTTAATGTTAAAAAAGCAAAGAGTTTTATGCTAACTTAATTTTTTCATTAAGCATCGACCAAAGAACCATCCAAGTCACACAAGGCTAGATTGGTCTGCATCCTCATTTCGCTTGGCATGACATATGTGATTGGGGATATGTACTCCGCAAATTTAACAAGTCTAATGGCAAAACCAGCGAAGGAACAGCCTATAGGAACTCTGGCGGCTTTGGAAGAAGCTATGAGGAAGAAAGGATACGAATTGGTGGCAGAAAAGCATAGCTCTTCATTAACTATTTTGCAGGTATTCATAGAAAATTAAATGCTTAATGAGTTTATTAAAACGATTTAATTTTATGAAGCGATACATTAAAACATATATATATATATATATTGTTCTACATGAAGACACATCACACCATTCTATAGTTTAAATTTTTACGGAACATTTCATAAGAACGGGACAGGAGTATATGGTTCTCTCGCTCGTCTGATGAAACGGCAAAAGATTCAGCGCGTGCGCAGCGTCGAAGTGGGCGTGCGTATGGTGTTAGCCAGGAGACATGTCGCCGTGCTCGGGGGGAGGGAGACGCTGTACTACGATACTGAACGATTTGGTAATTATTATTTATATCTATATATATAAAAGAAAGTCGTGTTAGTTACACCACTTATATACATATAACTCAAGAAAGGTAGATCAGATTTGGGTGAAAATTGGTAGGGTAGGTAGCTTAGAGCCAGGAGACGGACATAAGATACATAAGGTAGGTAGGTTAGTATGCTTATTTATTGCTATTAAGGCGCAAAAAAGTTCGCGGCTAGTATTTATTTATATAATATAACTATGTTTTGAAAAAATATGAAACGTCAATTTTGGAGTTCTAACGTTAAAAAAGTTGCGATACGGTGTAAATGTAATCGTTAACAGTAGAAATAGTGACTTTGTCTTATAATAAATATCTCTCAGGGTCGCACAATTTCCACCTCAGTGAGAAGCTATACACTCGATATTCGGCTATAGCCCTTCAAATAGGCTGTCCGTACATGGAAACCTTTAATAATGTGTAAGTATGTCTTTATTTAATTCCACTTCAGAGACAATTTACCTCCATTTTTCCCTATTGAGGAATGTGTGGCGTGGACATCTGTTTTATGTCCCTCTAATGTATCTTGCCTTTGTCAATTTTGTTTGGACTAACTGAGTTTGGCCTACATTTGTTATTTGTTTTGTTAAAAGTAATCAGTATCAGCCATTATAAACATACACATCGGACTTATTGAATTTTTACTTAAACATTTTTTATTTGATTATTGGATTTAAAATATATGTACTTATTTTCATTTCAATATTCTTACCCATTTAACGTAATCCTTTGTGTAAAATGTAAAATGTAAAAAGTTATTTTAAATATATAAAATCAGGATCATGAATCTGTTTGAGGCTGGTATTCTTAACAAGATGACAACAGACGAGTACAGGAATCTTCCAGAAGCTTCTAGACGGTCAGAAAAAGTGACAGAGAGCGAACATAAGGAAAGTAGCGATGTGGGAGAAGGAGGGACGATGTCTCAGGTGAGATTTTATTACTCTTTTTCTTTTACCGCCTACAACAAGACAACAACTACCCAAAAACGTAATTATATACTTGGGAATTTTAGAATGCAAATGCCATTATTGCCTAGTTCTGATATTTCGCAAATATGGTTCTTTAAGATTACATTCGTATATATTACCTGAAATTCAAGCACATAGCGAAATTTCAATAGTACTATTTTTACATAAAACAAATTTCGTCACTTAATTTAGCAATCTGATAGTTGACATCTAATAAATAAAATTTGAATATCTTAATGGAAATTTCCAACATTAACGAGTTGTACAAGGTATAGGTATTATATTATAAAAAAATATTTTAAATTTGCACTAAAATTATATTTGAAAATCGAACATGGCGTTCAAAACAAAAGCTGAATGAGTGGTTAAAAATTTTAAATGAAATTGTTAATTCTCTAGTTATAACGAAGTAAGAAGCAGTCTCTTGTCAACGTTTGAAATTAACCAACATTCTGCGTTTTATGTCGGAAGTGCTTTTAACATTTTCGGCGAAAAGAATTCAGCTTTTAATTACATAGAATTCTTTAGAATACTAAAAATCTAAATAATGGTTTGGTGTACTTTTATTTTTTCAATTTTGTAAAGAAGTCGTAAACAAAGGAGTATTTTATTTCAACATTATTATATTATTTCAAAAACACAAAAACATGAAGTACTAGGGAATTTATTTTTATATAAAATTATTCTTAACTACTTTTTACGAACAAGTTATGTACAAACAGTAAACACTCACAAAATTACGCCTTTGTTATGTATGAGTTTGGTGTATAATCTTTGTTCTTTCATAACGAATTTACTAAACTCAAATTATCATAAATGTTTGACAAATGACAATTCGATACTAGTTTTTTTATAATACGATATATTACCACAGATGCAAAATGAGTCGACTATAGGCCTTGAACCCGTGTCGCTCGCAATAGTGCGCGGAGCATTTTGTCTTCTTGGCTTTGGATATCTACTGGCAGGTTTGTAACTATTTTTTTTTAATAATTCTATTTAGATTTTCTAGACCATTCTAGAATTGATTCTCATTTAGAGAATATGACTCTTTTAGGGCTAAATAATAACATCATTTATATTTTTATTACTAAGACCTATAGATCGTACTTTAAATATCCTTAACTCTTCCTATAAAGTAATATAGTTTAGAGCAAACTTAAATTTAAATTTCGCCGATTTGCGATAAAAGAAGGTAAAATATTTACTCTCACGAACTTAAAGTATTACCTATAAAAGTCTAAATCGTCTTAAACAAGGCAAAAGTGAACATTTTCAGCTATTTATTCATTAATGTCGTTATGGTCGAGCGAAAATCGTCGATTCAATATAGCAGATTTACGGGGCTTGCCGATTACCAAGAGATCATTATATTCTGGAATTTAATAATATTACCATCATCAGCCTGGATATTATGAGCTGCCCCGTTCAAAATATTTTCACTGAATTTAAGAACTAATAGAATTTCTTCAATTAACGACTTTATTGAGGTCTTCGTGTCCTCCGAGACTATTTTATTAAGATTGAGTAAAAAAGATATTTACCTCGATCAAAATCTTTTGGCTTATTATGAAGAAAGAATTTTCTCTTTATTGACGCATATGGCCATTGAGGTTTCTCTAGAGCACACCTGTGACCTATTAGTATAAATATTTATGAGCAATATAGTTCCATTATTGGTTTTAATATTAACAAAGACATAATACATTATTTCTTGCTCAACCCGAACTGTAATTTGGGTTGCTTTTCCTTTTGTTGTAATTAAGTTTACTAATCTAGTGTGTTTAACTCTCAGATCGAGTATTTTTTTTTCAAATAATTATTTAGAATCCTGGATTCGTTTACTATTAAGAACATACATATTTTATATCTAAACAACTAACAATTAGGCAACCGAGCGTCAGTACTTTTAACATTGGCATAATTTATATAATATTATTTTAAAACGCGATTATCATTCATACATACAAAAACTAGTCATAACAAATAACAGAATTTATAATGACGTCACGGAGCCGTTGAAACCGCTTAGTCCGATATTATATGACATTTTATATCCAGAAATAACCTCAATAAATGCCAATTTATTTTCTCATTTCAGCGATCGTGCTGTGTATAGAGGTATACGTGCACCGGCGCATTGTCGTCTCAAACCCAACACTGGTAATTGAGAAGCCTCGAATATCGAAGTTGAAGAGAGCTAAGATTCTTCTCAGAAGACGCCTGAGGAGACACTTCCGTACCTTTCACAGGCACATCGATAACGCCTTAGGTCCGGTGTATTGACTATTAATACTGTATATTTAATTTTTTTATATTCTTTATACTATATTCATACTGTTATATACGATATATACTCTAACACATACGGTATTATAGAAGAAGATTATTAAAACACGTCCGTTCGGAATACTGGTTTAGTTCTTTGCAAAAGTTTAACACCTTAAACTCTGAAAACAAATACTGTACAACCGCTGATCACAATTTGTTATTCGGACAAATATTTGTTATTGAAATTGAATGGCGGTCGACGGCATCTACAATTGGTGAACTTGTTGTCACTTGTAGTTATATATATTAATTTTATGTGAGTACCTAAATGACGATGTCGGCACTTGTTGTTTTAAAAAAATTGCGAGGGAATTTAAATTAGACATTTTTAAACATAAAATTCCTCAATTAAATCGCAATAAATTTAATTGGTAAATATACAGGCTTGTTTTTGTTGCAATGAAGATGACAAAATAAATATTTCGTTCAAATTGAAGTCACTTGCATATACCCTATTGCTAGAGACTTGTCCACAAGTTTTCTACAAACCCTCTTAACATATACATTTCACATACTATGAACTTAATGTTAGCATAAAGTAATCCAATCGTATTAAAGGAGTTACTAGATACTAATATTAGAATTATTAAAAGAATTTATTAGATATATATTAGATATATAGAAGCTATTTTAATAATTCAGTAAATTATAAAGAATTACTACCTATTAAATCCAGTAAGTTTGTACAAGTTTCACTTCTGCAATTTATTATCAAGTTTTAAATTTATTATCAAGTTCATTGCATAGAAGTAGATAAGTTAAGATCTAAGCATAGGCGGAATTGTTATTAATAAGGATTTGACATTAAGTGGTATTCACAATATAATGGTATTTATGCTGTAAACACATTTATTTACCATACTAAAACGAACTCCATCAAATTGTTTTTAAAATTCTTTACAAATTTTATTTTCACGCAAATAAAATTAAAGATTTTTATTAAATATTGTAGTGTAAGTAAAATAAATTGTTCTGTTGCCTTCTATAAGATTTAGTTTAAGCTGTAAAATTGCTTTTATATTCGATGTTATACTAAATTATTAAAGAAAAAAATTGTTATATTCATTATCCGCCTTAAAAAAAATTTTAAAAAATGTGCAATTATTGCTTTAGAAAGATGTTTATTCCATGAATTATTGTAACAATGATGTCTGGATTTTTTTCAAATAAAAAACAAATAAATAAATAAAAAACTTACTTGTTTTAAAATTATCTTTAATATAACCAAACTGTCTACGTTTCATCTACGTATTTACAAAGTAACATAGAATCGAATCCCGGATCAATTCAGCCGATTAACATGTAGCTTAAAGACATTTAATTTTATAGTATGTTTCGTCAGTTTGTTTAGTAAGTTATGAAATGCTCATTAGGCTCATCGGTACGAATGTACTATTAACTTGATTTGGCTGCGACCCCAGTAAAATAAATGTTCTACAGTAAGACATAATAAGACATAGCACTAAGTTTTCTCAGGACATACAGGTTCAAAGAACAGCAAACTAGCTTCCTCCCTTCCTAAGGTTAACCTATTCATAGGGTGTTAAACAGTATGGTTTTTTGTTCGACCAAGGAATCAATTTTTGACGAAAAAGTAGTTTAAGAAAGATTTACATGTAAGAATTATTTTTTACGAATGTTTAGGAGCTTCGTTAAAATTAAACGCAAAAGAAAATTGCTTATAGGTAAAATTTTTACTGCATATTGACCAATTGCTTTTGCAATTCGAATGTCAGAATCAATACGCATTACTGCATACCAATATGAAATAAGATATAGTAATATAAAGGACAGAGAGTATTTCAATAAAGTAAGTTTAAGCAATATATTTCGTTAATGAACAATCGCAGAGCTTGACAGCTATGGAGAGGGTTGCCGACCTTTGAAAAAGATGTTCGCTCTAGTCTTGAAGCACCCCAAGTCGTAATTTATCGGAAATACCGCACGAGAGAGCTGATTCCATAAGGTTCCATAAGGTACGTGGCAAAAAGTTTCTTTTAAATCGCACTGTGGTTGACTGCCAGCTGTCAAGGTGGTGCGGATGGTATTGCAGCCTGTGACGTGCAGGTCGGTGGAATTCAGCAGCGGGTAAAATTCCGAAAAGCTCCTCAGAACATTCCCCATAGTATATGCGGTAAAAGACGCAGAGAGAAGCTACGTCTCGTCGCAAGGCTAAGGAATTAAGCCGATCGGTAAGAGCTGTATCGTCAACCTGTCGAATTGCTCGATGTTGGATGCGGTCAAATGTAAGAAGTTCGTACTGAGGTGCTTCGGCCGAGAGGCGACAGCAGTAAAACTCAAACTAAAAGCAGTAAAAAAAAAAGTTGTAAATGTCAGCCTAAAAAATTGAAAGCTATTTAAGCGAACGAGCCGTGTTCCCTAACACGAAAGGCGGCAGAATCAACCTCATTGAATTAGAAACGCGGCGAGAACTCGGTAATGAAGTTAATCTTAGACGGGTCTTATAATGTCTACGTCACGGTCGCAAATTTCAACTAATCCATTTATCTATATCTGTTTAAAAACAAACTCTTATAGGCCCCGGAGATGAGAAGATGAATTAGAAATGATGTGCTGGGGAATAAATTTGGGAAATTAATTATTACGACAGTCTGAATCGTGCCGATGTGTTTAATTGGTTCTTTCTCTAGCGTAAGGAAAATCTTTGTTTTAGTATTATATATAGTTATTGTATTACTTTATTAAACATAAATACGCTTACAATAAATATTTAAAAGAATTTCATCGCTTAATACTTTAGTTATAATTAATTGTCTATGTCTACCTTAGATGTCGTTAGGGTGGACTCACGCATGACGCAGTGGTGGTTACAATTTCAATAATTCTCACTAATATTATTAATGTGAAACTAGGGATGTTGTAGCGACCGCTATTCATGCGCCGAGTCTGAATCGCGCTTACGATATTTTTCCGAGACTTAGCATATATACAACTTCTCGACATCGAACCATCGGGGCCTAACGGCCGGCCAGTCAGTGGTTCGACTGGTCGAGGATCCTCCCTTTGGTTCAGAGGAAGGTTGCATCCTCCTTCCTTCCCACAATGTTTCTTACACTTTCACGCAAAAACTACTAAAACCAATTATCATGAAATTTTGTACAAATATTCTCGTAAGTATCTGAATGAACAAAGGCTACTTTTTTTGAAAAACTATAAATATTTATTAATGCGAGCCAATCAACCGGTAAAAGCTAGGAAATAATATATATTTTTTTAATCCTAACCTCTAAATAAATACCTTCAACAAATACATACAAATTATTGATATTAAAATTCAGTATTCACCGAAATATACACAAAAGCAAGCCATAGTAATAATGAATAGCAACCGAAAAGCAATACTCGTAAAAGTTAGCATTCGCTTTTGATTTCATAGTGCATGTGAAAACGGCCTCCTTGTTGATAGGCAAATGCAAACACTAAAGGATATCGTACACTAAAATTGCTTTCATATTTTAGAACAATACTGCAATGCGATTCTATATCAACTAATACGAAACTAAATATTTATACGACTAATCCGAATAAAATAACTAAAATGAATTATTGTTCATGTTAAGCGAACTGATGTAAGTGAAAACAGGGGGAAAGGAAAACAGATTTTCTTTGATGGACGGTAACTGATCTTACTCTGATGGTTAATGACCACCTCTACCCATGAACAGTCACTAAGTGCCTCACGAATGGCCTTAAAGGGGGTAAGGTTTTGTGACAAAGACCACGGTACGGAATAAAAGATAAGAGAGTCGAAGGTACTCCCACTTACCGAGCGAAACGCAATGATATTGTAATGATAATTATATTTCTAATGAGATGCCATTACTTGACGCCGGTTTTCTGTGGGAAGCAGTAGCACCCCCTGGCGAGCCATCCAAATCATTATTTGTATTTTATGTTACGTATTCATTAAATTATATTACAAATCTATTGCGTCAGATTATATAAATTTATTACGCCAAAAATAAATAGCACAAAGCTTTAGTGAAAATATTTCAGAGGAAATATTATATGAAAATTGTGGAAGCCACGCCTTATTTTGATCATTCCATCAATATTTGTAGAGAAATATCAATTCTAATTTACTATGTGCAGTACAATGCTAGCATTGCGAATGTTTAATGTTGTTTATTTTGCTTTGATACATTTCAGAGAATAGTATACCTACTATTAATAAATACCATTTCAATAGATATGAATTTAATTTGATAAATATGTTAGTTATGGTATTAGTTATCTATAGGTATTTTAAGCTGTGGTACGTACTCGTATTTCATAATAACAAAAAATTTAAAACAATTATGAATGTTATAAATGTTAATGTTATATATTTACACTAGTTTAGGTATATACTTGTAATAAGTTGGTTTATAAAATCGCAATCCCTCAAAAAAACAGTTAATCCATTTCTCTGTATTATTTAATCCTGAAACCTTACTATCGCAACCTACACTCACATCAACAGCTGTACAACTGTTCTAACTTTCCAACTAAAAAGCGTAAAGAATAAAAAAAATAACTGAACTGAACCCAACTGAGTTGGTTGTTTTCAAACAACGTAAAGCCATGCAACTGACATCTAACTTTTTAGCGAAACCGTGCATCACTTTACTGAAATCATGTTATTAAATTCATGTTTTAGCAAAGAACAAAATACTATTTATTTATTTATACTCTTTTATTATGGTACTGTTGGCGATAAAATTAAAACTTATTCCTTTTTTAATACAAAGCCAGTAAAAGATCCATTAGCTCTTCTGCGCGTAATTTTAGTCAATGGTGGCTTACTTAATATGGCCAAAACAGACATGGCGGAGAACTGTCATCGACAAAGTGAAGACCATCGGTAAGACCTGGATTTAGGTCTAGCAAATTGCCGGGGAGAGACCAGGATAGCGACGCTTTTTAGACCACCTGGGAAACTTAAGACCTTAAGTCAAACACCAGAAATGACCCGGTGTAGAAACCATGGTCATACATATGCCTAAGTCGTAGCCCACAAGATATGTCGACAAAAAACGCGCAACATTTATATTATATTATGAGCCTGTCATCTAAAACATCTAAATATTCTCCATATTCTCCATATTATAATTTTACAAACAATATACTTGTCATGCCATTCAACTAGAGAGACAGTATGTTACCTCATAAAGACAAAGATACATAAACCTTGCCGAAACATAAATTTAAACGAGATTTTACTCAGTTATATACCAAATATAATGATTAATAAAACGTTCTATTTACACGTTAATTGGGCTAAAACTACGATTCAATCATCATATAATAAAAACAGTGCTTTTAAACATATTCAATTTTTGAATGGAGTTTAAACAAAAGCTTTGTATGACTTACCTTTTTACCTTTTTAATTCGTAAAATCGTAAGAGCTATTCAGAACTCGAAACACTTATTTACAAAATATACAAAGAACGCAAAATATAAATGATATGAAAACGTAGTTTTTGTTCGAGTTACAGGAACTCAAAACATTACAATTCATTCTGAATATTTTAAATAAGGACTGAATTTCAAATTTCAACAGATTATATAAATTATTCAGGTAAATTAATCCGCTTAAACAACAATACAAGTCTTTATAATTTAATTATGGTTTAAGGGACGTTATCGCATTGTTTTAACATCAAACAAGAATAAATTGGACAGTCGTTTTGATTGACGGTTATTTAATATTTAATATTTAGTGCACGGATTTGGAAGGATAACTTTACAAGAAGCAAATGTAATGACGGGACTTTCTGGTTATTTCGCTGATTTCCATTAAAATTAATTCCATTCCTGCTTGTTTATGTTGAATGTTTTAATACAAAGTTAGAAAAGACTATTTTATAAAATAGATATTAAATATTACTAACGATGTTGTAAATAATCGAATACCGAATTACTTTTGAACTCTGGGTGGGTACCCCCATAGTGCCAGACATACAACCGCCTGAACAGTGATGTACGAATGTCACTGTGCTCCGGTCTGAAGGGCACTGTAGCCAGCGTGATTACTGGGTTAATGTGTCTTAACATCTAATGACTCAAAGTGGGGAGCGTCAATGTAGTGCACCCCTGCCCGGAGCAAAGTTCTGGGTAGCACTGCATTGGTTATGGGCTGGCGTTTCTCTTTCCATCAGGAGGGCGTCCAGCTCGTCTCACCACTTAATAGAATTAAAAAAAAAAAACCCACACGATATAAAAAACGTCACTTTCATTTTAGCGTC
>DWAJ01005332.1:0-11642 GCA_018238005.1 Eurema mandarina | reverse complement strand
GTCTGAAGGGCACTGTAGCCAGCGAAATTACTGGGCTAATGAGTCTTAACATCTGATGACTCAAAGTGGGGAGCGTCGGTGTAGTGCACCCCTGCCCGGAGTTGGGCTTTATAGCAAAGTTCCGGGTTGCACTGCATTGGCTATGGGCTGGCGTTACTCTTACCATCAGGAGTGCGTCCAGCTCGTCTCCCCTCTTCATAACATAAAAAAAAAACTATATTGCTACCTACCTTCCTACTAAACGTCTGCAATATGTTTCAATTACACACTTGAATCAACTATACTCATATAACATCAAACAAGGTATAATTCTTTGTTCTCAGAAAGTATTTCGACTCAGACTCATGTCACGGTCATATGATCTTGAAACGGACACTGGAAATACTAAGCAAAAAGCGATGATGAAGAATATATATTTTCATAACTACACTTTATGTGATAAACACAGTAATATTCTATAGCAATAATTGGTTTCTATGCACGTATTTTATGTTACGTGTTTTAAACATTTTTTTAAAATGTATAATGAAACAATCTAGACTCCTAATGATATTATATTTAAAATAAACTAAAAGTACAAGATCTCTTGGTGTATAGAGAACTTAAACAGTGTTAAAAACCTTATTATTTAGAATTCTATGGTTTGAAAATACACTTGTTAAAAGATATTTCAATGAAGTGTTAGTTTTATGTGATGTAATATATATAATACGTAAAATAATCTAAAGAGGACAAGAAGTAAACTACATAAATTAAAACGACTCTGTTGCAACAAGAATCTTCAAGGATGTTTAAAAATAATCGAACTGAATGCAAACATAAATTAAAAATGTAGGACAAGATTGGTATAAGCGTCGCAAAATCCGCAGGCCTGTAAAATGACCCAGATAGTGGAATAATTTAAAACAAACCAAGTTCTTGTGATAACAAAATCTGCAGGCAAGGCGAAAAAGAATGGGAATAAAAGCTAGGACTGCAGGCGGCCTACTCGAGCCGAGCGCTGCGGTTTGAAGCTGTGACTTTCATTTCAACAATTTTTTTTTCACAAGACTTATATTGCCACAATGAAAGAAGAGGTTATACTTGTCAGTGTGTAGGGAATATTTCCTTTATTTTCCAATTGCCAAATGCCAAAACAAATCAGCATTTGAGCCTCTGCATCTACTGAAGTTATTTATGTCTATTGTTTCCCTAATAGAAAGCGATATTAATGATTAATGCCATAGGATATTTAGCAGAAAAATGAGGAAAAGAGGGATGACACAGCGGGACAGCGGGATACTACGAATATTACTTATATAACATACATACGATTGCTTAGATTAGACATTAGAAGTTGTACTGATAATTTGTAATATATTGTAATAATATGTTGAGCAGTTGAATAAATACCATTGTAATAACATTTATGTAGCAACGTTCACTTTTAAATTTCTAAGTTCGTTTTACTTTAAAGCAAAGTTAAGTTGATAGGTAAAATATGCCTGCTACATACTACAGCGCATCGGCGGGGCGACGGACGTGTGAAAATAGGCAAGTCGTATTGTTGGCGCGTTTTTTGTTTACTCTCTTGACCGGAGTAGAGACAAACATCTGTCAAACCATTTATGCTGCAATACTTTAATTTCTTCCGGGCATAGCGCTATGCCGTTTTATATAAACATTTATAGTACGCGTCATTTATGTTTAGCGCTGGACGAGAATAGCTGCGCATCGGTAGAATCGCGCTCGTAATGGACGTATCGGTGCGAGAAAGACAACACGACTGGGACAACCAATCAACGCTCGCGCACCCGACGATCACGCGCCCCGCGCGCCGCACCGTTGCCTCGATATCTTATTTTTGACCTCTGCGCAGGTTTCGTTCAGCGCTAAAGATTCGTGACGCGTACTATACAATGAACATAAGTAAATTTAGCATCCGCTTTTATGTGAAAGGGGGCAGTTGGATTGGGAGGTTTGCCTATAAACAGTCACGAAAGTAAGTGTCTCGCAAGTGCGTTATTGGCCTTTACAGGAAGAGACTACATGGGTTCCCTCCCACCTACCACTCGAAACGCTTTGACATCTCTGACGAATAGGTACCTCCTTGACACATATTTACTGCGTTTAGAAACCTAAATGAATTAACTACCTTCTTTTTTACTAGTACAGATAGTATTTATAAGTATCACTTTTGTTTTACCTTTAGTATTAATAATTTCTAACATTAATTCAAAGCAATATCCGTTTTGTTATTAATAGTGTTGTTTCAATTTGATTAGCATCAACTCTTGGGTACATAATAATTAATTAGAATAGCGCTTGTTTATCGAAGTTTAAAGACTATCTCCTGAATTCTAGAATGTTCCAACCGAATTACTTTCCCACTACATTATAATTAATAATAATAATAAAAATTCTTTATTGTCAATATGCTTTGAACAATACTGAAATACACCTTAAAACTAGAAATAAAAATACAGCAAACAGTGTTATTACTATTAGTGATAGGGCCTTATCACTATTAGTGATTTCTTACATTCGATATTTACCAAAAATGTGTTGGTATATTAGCTTTTAAATAATAGGTATCGAATTGAGTTTGGATACAGCTCTAAATGTTTTATTAGAAAATGTTTCAACTTTGTCTAAGTTAAGATTAGTTCTCATGACTAAATTTTATTATAATCGCGGCTGAAGGATTACATTAAAATGTATAAAATCGTTTTATAAGTTAAATTTACTTTACTTTGTTGCGAGATCTTTCAGTAACTGAGGGAATTTATTATCAAACTCTTTTAATCTATCAGACATAACATAATGTACCTATATTTTCTTGTGTAATATTACTTATAATTCGTACAAAAACTTGATTATATCCTTACGCAAGACAAATAGGCAAATACGAGTAGGTTTCTACTTCCTAGTTAGTTGGGTTTTGAAATTTTTAATAGTTGAAGAAAAACTACTTACACCGCTGCCATATTATCGCTAAATAAATACACACCATAAAATCATATTTTATAACTTGTAGTACGTACCTCGTCCTCACAAGGAGAACTAGTTTAAACTTCCTAACAAAAACCAAAAGCGTTAATTGGAAGTGACTTGGAAACGCCACAAAAGGGATCTTCAGCTAATATTTGAGCGCATTGATGGAAAATAAACACGTCGGCGCTGTACTCGAAAGAAATGTTTATCGAAGCAGCGGGTGAAGTAAAAAGTGTAGAAGTTTAATTGTTTTGCTGGATGGGATCTCGTAGCGTGTACAAATTGCAGACGCTTAGTGCAACCGGGAGCGAATTAATAAATGTTAAAAATGCAATGGCTAAAAAGTTTCGCGACTTTTATACTGAACAAAACTATCCAGGGTGTTGGAAATGTTTTCCTTAAAAATTCACGCTCTTTTCTTCGCTCACTGGGTTCTATAAAAATGTGTGTTGACTATAGTATAACTATTAGAATATTATTATTTAGGTTTTATATATTTGTAATATAACCTATATTACAACATAAATATTTGATCGGATCGCCCAAGGCAATATCTTTATATATTTTCTAGAGTTTAATCATAGACAATTTCTTCAGATGCTATTATTACAAGAAGTAATTAAGGTATGTAAACATTATTAAGTCTATTCTATACCTCGTGACAACTTTACAATGAGAAATGCACGAATTGTTATTGAACAAAGGACTTCTAGATTGTCGTTAAAGTACTTACCCATAATAATATAATTAGTCTGGGCGTATAATTGTTGATAGAGAGTTACAATAATCGTAAGTATCGACTAGGTCTTGGAATAAAATTAATCACTTCAATACTAAGTTGCGTAGGTACCTAGTTACCTACATAGGTATATCCCCCTGTAGGTTATATTTATTCGAGTTTAAGATAGTACGCTTTCTCTGAACTAAAACGTGGGCGAAACACCGTGGTCTCATTCATGGCTTGAGTAATCATGTTTACACACCGATGCGATTTAACGATAGTAGGTGATCGTCCAACAAAAATAACAAATCGATGAAAACGCGGCAAGATAACGATTGTTTACCTGCAGATTACTCCACGTTCAAGGTAACGATAATAAAGACGACCTGATTCCATTAATTTTAAGTTACCAAACTGGCTAACGTAATAACTGTACAAATTGGACGACAAAAACAAACGACACGCATCATGACATTGAAAGTTACGCAAGTACCTATGTTTCTCTCGTGATTTTTCATAGACTAATGACAATACCGGTCCCTCGGCATAAACACTCGACAAAAAGTCGGAATGCCGTTTAAAGACGGTCCCCTTACCTCTGTCGCTCGAACATATCCTGCGAGGGCTACACAAGACAGCCATACGTATATTCTCAACTGCATCACAACAACTTTTAAAAACCCCGGTTATAACAATGTTACACTACACTTAAATAACACAGCACAAATCAATTCGCTGTTATGTTATTCCACTAACACCATGCACACGGTCACAACAAGGCAAAAAGCGACATGCGTCTCCCTTTTGAGTTTATCGTAAACTGAATGCCGCTTGGTGCTCGCTTCACGACGTAGCGTATTTGCGGCTAATTTCATTGATGTGGGCCTTCCCTTCGACGCTCGGTCGTCGGCCGTCGCCCGATGGTCGATGAAGCTCTATTTCGCGTCACGCATTCCAATTTATTACATTCACTCTCACTGCGGTAATCGAGTTACACCAACTACAAAGCAAAATGGAACTTTTAGTTGAGCGCATTAGAGAAGTATTTCCCACTTGTAAAATACTTGTTCCCACTAATCACAAAGGAATGAAGTAATTCTAAATTTGTACAGGCCTAAACAGAAATAATATTGAAGGGCGTCGACCGTACATTCGTCCAAAGGGCCACATTAAATGCACTTTCCGATTTCGGTTCACTTCCTTTGAATTTCGTGGCTTCCTACCGGTAGTAGCCATAGCCCATAAGCCACAGTGGTACATTATATCTTTAAAGCGAAATATTATTTTTAATGAATAATACCTATTAATTTGTATAATAATAAACATACCTTCATTCTGACTTAGCTCTAAAAACGCTTTAACAAAACAAAAGCAAAGATTATTATACAGAATAGATATCGATGCATATTGATATACAGGACCATTAAGATTAAATTATAATTAGGAAAAGACAATTGTTTTAATATTAGAATTTGTTTTCTAGTGCCACTTATGTTAAATATATTATTGAACATACAGCCGAAAATAAAAAATAGTAGTTACAAATATTAATTTTTATTAACCATAATTCTGTTTTATATTTACGTTTATTGTAAATGCCTGTAGTTTTATTACAGTGACATCTACATTTTTAACCGTCTAAGCAGAACACTTCTATTGAACAATAGTACACCTTCAAACTGCTTTCAAAAACCACGCACAGATGGCGTTTATTGGCAATATTATATTTTACTACAAATAAAATAACCACAATAACACATCAGACGTCTTATAGAAGCTTATTTTCCTTTTACCGATCTTGTAAATGTCTTTGACTCCAAAGTAATATATTTCTTTAGTCATTAGAAAAAAATCTTGCTTTTAAGTGCAATAAATGAAACAACTTCACACCTGTACACAATATATTTCATTCTCGCATCTATCAGCTAATCAAAATAAAAGCGAAAAAAACTAGTTACTTAAAAATATATTGTTACATAAATTTTAAGCATATTTAAAAATATTTTGCCATGAGTAAACAGGGAAAATGATTAATTAAACTGATAAATATGTAATTTGATTCAGTTGTTTCCGTTCATTTCATCCATGGTCTGCTTGTGGCGCCGAATGGCATCTTCGTGACGCTTGATTTGCTCCTGGTGAAAGGATATTTCTTTGTCTAGATGACCTCTCAAATTAGCCAATTGCTCCTTTTGCTGCAAAAACGAAGTAATTTCAATAAGTTTCAGTACATATTTTGAAATCAATACAATATGTGAATGTATCACATTAATTTTCAATGGAAATTTGTATATGATAAAAATTCTCAACATTTTTTTGGATTAAATTATATTTCCCATAAAAAGTTGATCGCAGAAATGTGTTGGAAAGCGCATAACTTAATAACAGCTGAACCAATTTACATAATTCTAGGTTTAACCAAAAAAAAAAAATGGCAGGTGTATGGTATAATGTTTCCGATAGGATAGGTACAAACAGAGTAAATAAAGTTTCATTAGTCTGGCTAGTTATATATTAGTGGATGGTAGTATAAAAGGACCTTTTTGTAGAAGTATTCCTCTTCTCTAGTCGCTTCCATCTTTCCAAAGGAACCACCAGCTTCCCTGATGGATCCACCACCGCCACCTCCCTTGCCTGCGCCTGATCCAGGCACGCCTGAATACATTCTGTAAATAAAAATAAATATTGGATTTTTCATAATAATTTATTCATTCATTGTTATTGAGATAAGGATAGTGACAGTGCAAAAATATGCAATGGAGATATCATCATTTACAGAATGAATTTTGCATTACTTAGAAAATAACAATTAAACTAAATATATTATATTCACAACCTTAAACAAAGAATGTGGTCTTCATAATTCATATATATATAGCTAAATATTATGCCATTTTCTTATCAAACATAAAGTGCTACATTTGTCCCATATTATCCATTCATATTCATACCTTTCAAGCCCAGATAAAATTCAAAATATGAAATTTTTTTAGGAAATCAATGTTTGCTTTCTTTCTTTGGAAATGACCTCATCAAAACAAATATAACTTAAGACTGTTAAATAAATTATTATATAATTATTATATTTCGTGTCTTATGATAAATATATTTTATACATGTGTCGCCTACCGGCCTAAATGAGATTGAGATTTGAGATACACCGATCACCGTGAATTGTGAAAACAAGTGGAACGATTGCGTAACCAAACTATGGATAAAATAACGTTACCTTAAATTAGCGAGGGCACGCAATGATACAATTCTTGTTCTTAATAATGAAGTCATTGTCGACTTTTAAATAAATCTTCTAAAATTATATAGGTATAGAAAACGTGATCGAAAATTCTTCGGGAATAAATCTTTTTATAAAAATATGACAAATGTCAAAACTGTAGTCTGACAAGTCTGTTCTGACTTAAAAGTTGACAGTGACAATATACTATAGGTAATAGTAGACAACAAATTTGTATTTTTAATAAAATAAAGTAGGAAGATTCTGTGAAAAAAAAATTAACATTTTGTATTTTCATTTTGCTTTGTTTAGAAACAAAATGTTTTAATTATACAATTATAGTACAGAGTCTCATTCATATGAGTAATCTATAATATAAAAATGAATCGCAAAATGTGTTGGTAAGCGCATAATTTCATAACAGCTACACCAATTTACATAATTCTTTTTTGTAGAATACTCCTGGGTGTATGAGGATGGTATTGTTATTAAGCAAAGAGTAGGATAAGTACAGCGTGAACGAAGTCGCGTTGGGCCGGCTAGTTTTAAATAGAAAACTCATGAAATTTTATTTTGATGAAAAGATACTAAGATTTTGATAATTATAGTCTAGTAAACATTGTGAAGAAAACTTCAATAGGTTTATTTCTTTAAAAGTTCAATCTCCAATCTGTACTTAAATTTTTCACCTACAATATATAGGTACTTTAGCAAAGAAAGTGTTTATTAACTTATTGATCAAACTACTTACGCCATCTCTTGTTTTTTTACCCACAATACATGCTTCAGCTTTTGCTCAGCTATAATTTTATTTAATTCTGCAGTTTCTCTCATAGCTCTTACAACTTGCCTCTCTTCCTTTAAGGATTCCATTTTAAGTTCTTTTTCTGTTACTGAGTACCTTTTAGAATAAAACTTTATTTAAAATTGGATACGTATCAACGTATTACCAAAAAGTAAAAAACCAATGATCGTAACTAAAAAAATAACATGTAATAACATTATTCCCGACAGTAATTGCATTACTTGATATGTAATTATAAATTTGTTTTTTACTTCACCTGATAAAATCGTGAAACTCCTTTGGAAGCATGCTTATATCAATATTATTAGGCGTTTCTGTCATTGTGTCAACATTCTTCCTATCGAGATGGATATTCTCATGATTTTCTTCTTCATTCATATCTGTTAGGCCGGAAATTGATGAAGCAGAAGATTCCAAAACAGTAGTGTCATTTGTTTTATTCTGTGACTCTGATGAATAACTATTAATTCCACTGCAGCTAGGTTCGTCCATTTCTCTAAAAGATATTAAAAAATGTAGGTAAGTGTTCTGTTCTATGAAAATGGTAAACAATGGATACCCTATAAAAAGAAAATTAAACTTACTCATCAATACACTCAGTTTTAATTTCAACATTAGCGCTAAGAATTGGTTCACTTTGATTATCGTCTTTTTTCAAAACATCATCTTTGACAATATCAAGAATTTTACAAACTTCAAACGACTGTCTCGTATAATTTTGAACGCCAGCTCCATTAACTGCTATTTCTTCGCGGGCAATGCGTTTCATGTTTTGCCATTGGGTTTTAACTTTTTTAATAGAAAAGCCATTAAATTTGGTACCAAACTTTAAAGTTAGCTCGCGTAATATTTCGTTCCATGCTGTATCCTTTTCTTCGGAATGATTAGGCCCATTACTGCTTTTGTTAACAACGACTTCTTTGCGTTCTTTGATTAAATCTAGTAGGTACTGTTTTTCTTCGAGCGACCAGTTGGGTGTTCGCGATCGACGGTTAGTTATTTTCCTCATTTTAAAGGACACTTCGTGCGGATTGTGACTTATTCTTTGCAACGTTTTATTACAAACGATGCACTCGACGTCCAATTCAATTTGTTTCCACATTTAAAAACAGTTGACTAACGAAAACGATAGAAAATATTTGACAGCGACGGTTGCTAATTACGTGTCGTCAATTAAAAAACGAATTAAGGAATGAGGTTTCCTTTGATTTTTAAATAATGATAATAGGAACAAAAAACAAATAGAAAATTATATCAGGGAGGCAATGAAATAAATGCACAGAGTTAATACAAATAAGAAAACAACATCAGTCAAGAATAAAAATTACAGCTAAATTTACATTTTTTAAATCATAACAAAAGTAATAGATATATAGTATAAAATATGTATAGCACAACCATTAATTATTTTCTCTTGATACAGTTCAAATAACTTACATTTCTATTTGGGCTTCCATCTCTGAAGAAAAGATAAGATTATTTGTTTAGAGCATGGCATGCGTAACTGTTAGTTGAAATCAAACATTATGATTAAATACACCTACTTTTCTTATAGAAGAAGTTTGTCTCGTAATTCCATAGAATAACTGTGTTATACCAATTCAGGAATATGGTACACAGAGAACAGTTGTGTTGTTGTGCCTACCAAAACATTCAAATATAGATGCTCAATATACAATATGCCTGGAAGTTTCTTCGAAACAGACGAGCTCGTACGTATTGCTAATATATCATGTACCTACAAGTAGGAGAACTTTTATTTCATACCTATTACATTTTAATAGACTAATTAGCAATTTTTCAACACTTTAGAAAATTCCCAGTCAACATTCTCTGTGCGACGAATTTTGCCAGTCAAAACTATGAAAACTTTTTTTAAAAGAAGATAGCTGTCATTGTTTACTACCTGACTAGTTAGGAAAATGGACTATAACCTTTTACGTTTAGGTCCTGAAATAAAATAACATTATCTGGTTGTTAGATTGGTCCAATTATTTTTATTTGGTTTAGTTTTCGAAAAAGGGGAAAGAATAAAAATTTATACTTAATCTATAATCTATACTTTATTGTAGTCTCTACTCTCTACATACTATGCAATGTACCTACGTACATACTTATAGTCGTGATTAAACAAAATAGACAAAGCGATAGGATTTAAATAAAATAATTATCAGATCATTTCTATGTACCTTAAAACTGACATACATTAAAATGAGTTTTGGTTTTTAATTGTTTTATAAGTTTATATTATAATCTGGGAATATGCCGTCAAGCTTTTAACACTACCTATCATCATTTATCGTACAAAAAAAAATAAGTCTATTAAAATCAATCAATAAGTACCTAGTTATCAGTTTTATAAAAGTGCAAAGCTAAAATTAGTCAATAACAAGCTATAATTTGTCTTTAAAATATTTAATCTTTGGATATTATATGTATACCCTTTTTCCTACACCTTATTACAAGGCACGATGGCACTGTCTAACGTTGTGAAGGTTTACTAATCGCATTTAATTATAACCAGTCAAACAACCACATTACAAAACATCAAATTCTCATGGGCTGGTTTTTCAAATTTTTATTGAGCAATTTGGCCCTTCAAATTTGTTACGAAATCAGAATATAGAAATTTTTAATCCACGTTTGTTTTCGTTGAATAGTATTATTTTAAGAATAGAAATGAGTATTTGTTATCTATAGAATTTTCTTTAATTGAAAAAGAAAGGCGCTTATTTTGAGGAAATCCCTAAAAAATTGTATAGTAACTTTCAAGTCAGTCGACCGTTGAGTCTCGTGAGCGGTGCGCGTCACTCACTTTGATGACTCGGAAGGACTCAAACTTATTTTTTATCACATTTCGAGTGAAGTTATTCCTTTTGTGGGTTTAATTTTTATGTGCACGAATTTAGTATTTGATTTTAAGCCGATGTTAATTTATACCGTATCGATGTTGTGAAAGCTGAATTTTTCATAATTTACGTTAACGGTAAGTGATCTGTGACGACAATTTTCTTTTTAATTGTAATTAGGAATAGATTAATTAATTTTAAAATGTTTGCGAGTTAAAGAACCAAAGTTAACAATTGCGTAATATTTTCTAACCATATTAATCTGCAAAAAACTTGCCTTCATAATGCTATTTTAGAGTCGTTACATATAATAAAAAATAGAACACGTTTTTGGTATGTCTCCGTATATAATCTTTTCTTTTATTCATGTGTTCTTTATTTATTTTCAAGTTTTTTATTCACTTGTAGCACCGTGAATGAACGATGCACGTGTTTATAATCTATGGTACAGACTACAGACTACAGAGCTCGAAGCCGGTAGTTGCATTTCATATCCTAATTCCTATTATGACAATTTTTTAAAAACTTAAAAAATAAATCGTATATTATAACGTAGGTAATTATTTTTATAGGTAAGGGTTAAAACAATGAATTTTTCACTTATGATTTTGTTACGTAAAGTAAGTACCTACAAGTTAAGCATTGACTATAACGCCTAATGTTGATTTCTAACCAAATACATAACTACCTACATGAAATAAAACCAAAATCAATTTGTATAAATAAATTTATTAAAAACATTCTAATATGAACTATAAAATGGTGGTCGCTACTAATAGTTATTTAATGAATATTCAGAGTTCTTCATCACGTTAGCACGAGTACATCTTCCAGTCTCAGTTTGTTTTAAATAATGTGTCATTTATTAAAATAAAGCTAATACTTATTGTAGGTATATATTTAACTAGCTGTTGCTCGCGACTTCGTCCCCGTCGGATCTATTTCTATTATTATGTTATAGTGAATCAATCTTAGAAGATAGACATATACTGTCGCGGACTTTTTTTTAGATCATATAAAGAGGAATAATTCTTTCATACATATTATTTTTGTATCTTGAAC
>DWAJ01005331.1:0-11643 GCA_018238005.1 Eurema mandarina | reverse complement strand
TTTTTTATTTATTTAATTATGATATTATTTTATAATTCAAAATTAATACATCGTTACAAACATCATAGAAAAATAAAAAAACGAAGATAATATCTTATTGATAACATTGAAAGCCTTGACCCGTTACTTTACATTTAGCCTAGTTTCTTTGTGGTTTCATAATGAGAAAAATTAATCCTTGCTCGGTTAACGTATCTGTTGGGATCCATATACGGATACAAGTTTGCGCCATAAAAGTAAACAAGTTTTAATGCATGAATTCGCACTGCAGCCTTAATGGAGAGACCAGTGAACTCACACGGCGATAATGCCGGCTGGTTCACCATTTAAGATTTAAATGTTACATAAAGCATCGGATCGGGGTCGACCTGTGCAGCCTCGCCTCTTTGTACTGGCGTGTGAGTTACCGGTCCCCGTTCGTGATTCAAATGATGCAATTCGCTTACGAGTTTAACTTTAATTTTAATCGAGCCGAGATAGTGACATCACTTCTCAAAATTTGATAAAAAAAAACAAGTGTAAATTTTGTGCGAATGCTTGAAAAATAGCATTCCTCCGCCCGGCGAGCGCGAGCCATCGGCGCCCACGCACTCCCCAGAATAGACGCACTATCTCGCTCGAGATGGAAAAGCGCTATGCACAAAAGTGCCTATCGTCTTTGGTTTCTACCCAGTTACTTAAAATAAAGAAACCTAAGACAGTCGGCGCTCGCAAGCCTCGCCGGCGCGCTCCTCTGGCGCGGCCGGTATGACATGATTTTTACAATACATTTTTGCACATAATATAATACGAGTAGAAATAGTCGCGCAAGCGGGGTTAGGAAGCTGAGTGAGTAGTGGTGAGCGGTAAGTAAAGAGCGAGTGAACAGACCTTGGTGCGTGAGCATCTGGGAGTAGTGCTGGGTGCGCTGCACGCGCTCCTGCTGCTGCACGACCTGCTCGCGCCGCTCGGAGGTCTGCTGCACGCGCTGCTCGGAGCGCTGCTCCGACCACCTCGACTGCCTCTCCATCACGCTACCGCAGCCACAACGCACGAAAAAACTCTCACTCGACGCTAACGGTCCTTATAAAAGCGGTCGCTTCGGCGCTCGCCCAATATTAAACAGATACGCCACTGCGATAAACTTATACTAGTCCACGGGTTCATTTAGCAGAAGTCAAGTCATTATAACCCAGTCCAACAACCAAGACGTCGGTCGATTGCGAATAGTTAGCGGGTAGTGCGGAGCCGTGGAGTCGGTCGGTGCGCAGGCGCCGCCAGGGCGGGGGGCGACCGAAATACGACGGTTATTTTGAGACGAGCGCGCTCCCGCACTCCCGCACTCCCGAACTCCCGCGCTCCTTCGCCCCACTGCCTCGCAATCTTTTTCCTAATTAGCCAAAATAACAAATAAAATAATCAATTGATAAGACAGTCACAATAGCTTTGTCGCAAATGTATTTAAACTAAAATCGTTTACTTAAGGCACACAATAATTTCATTAATACAATACTCATTACTCACTAGTCTTTAATATGTTTGTTTACAATTACAGTTATAAGCCTTAAGAAAGGAACGTGCTATTTCATATAATTCTCAACAGAATTAAAAATAAAAAACAGTTACTTTCAAACGTTGAAGTTTTATTAGATTGTCTTCACAGTAATTATTTGATAAAATAACGACTATTTTATTAAATAAATATCTTCTTAAAGCTAAGTAGATCAAACCTTTACAAAATACATCTAGATTGAAAATGAAACACTTGTTAGATTATATTCAAAAAGTTATAGAGATATTATTCAGAGATAGACTAATTTATAAAATTAACATTAACTTTTATAAAAAAATAGAATAAAAGTCTTTTTAATGTATACGTTTATCTACTCAGAAAATATTTAATTAAATAACTCATATGTAGGTCTTGGGTGAATTTAACAAATTATATGCAAATCTTACTTGAAATTATTTTATTTGCTTTCATATTTTAGCAAAATATTTGCATTTTATTCGATTTTAATTTAAAAGATATATCTTAGTACAGTTACAATATAAAAATATGTGTTCCGCGTAAAAACTGATCCCATTTTTTATTTCACAGATTAGAATAGCTTGCTTTATGTAAAAAAACATTACATTTCGTTTAGAGTTTAGTGGATGTTACATATATGTATGAAATCAAAAAATTGTATATAAATCCTAGGAAATATGTACAATTCTGATACTATTTAGGAAATGTATAAAATATTATTTGAAAACTATTTAATGCATAGATATCCTAGAAAATGTAAAAATATCCTCGGTATTGTACATAATACAATTAGAAAATGTATAAAGTAAATGTTATCGGTTAGACTGTAATGAAACACGTTCTTTATATTATTTTTTCATTAAAGTACCAATTGAGACAATCGAATAACAGTCAAACCGTAAAATAATAACCCACGAAAAACATTAAATGTAAAAAATGCCAAGTCTCTCGATGCAGTCTTTCCATCGTAAAAAGTGTTGAGATCTCATAGAAGCCAAGTCCTATTCAAATTATTTTGTAGTTATAAATCAACATTTAGTAATAGTACTAATAGTTTTCTTTATATTATAATAATTATAGTGACTTGGCAATGAACACAAATTATAATAATATATTTGTTATTTATATTTGTATCTTGGATGTTTTATGTATGTATTTAGAATAGAAAAGTATGTAGGTATATACTTATAGTGTCAATACCCAAGCTCTGCTAAGCGTGGGACTAGATGGCGCTGTGTTACGCGTCCAGAAATAAGATGATCATATTATATACTGGACACCATACAAGATACAATACTTGTTCCTTTTCATGTATCTTATTGCTTTAGTTTGAAGCCATTTTCTTCTTTAGGTAATATATCACAAACAAAGTGTATGCATATTTCATCCGGACAGACCGAAATGTTATGGAAGTGAGAATGTAAGTCCTTTATATTGATAAGAAGCTGTGTGTGTGTGTGTTAATAATATATTTTGATATTAAAATAGTGCCTATGTTATTTGGAAAGAAGAAAATTACATTAAAAATTAAAATAGCTCTTTCTTATTATTTTTATTTGTAAAAACAAGCGCTGATTCCGCCGACAAACAGCTGCGCAGTTTCGTGGGATGCAAAAACTTTAATTCTTTGTTTAGATTTAAGGAAAAGTATTAAAATAAAAAAAAATCTATTATATAAGATCAATATTTCTACTGTAAAATTATTAATTATGTTTTTATATTTTTTCGTAGATGCCTGGTGACCCAAGCGAAATAGCACATTTGTACGAAGTCCAGAAGAAAATTCAAAATCTACCAAAGTGGTAGTAGACTCTATGAAAAAATGTTTTATTACATATTTAATAATTTAAAATATTGAACTTGGTCAATAAAGAAATGTATCTAATTTGCAAATTTTGGCGGGGATTTTTCCAATGTTTTTTATTTAATGCAAAATTATTATTAAATTGTAATATACTTATTGGAAAAGATGTAATGCATTTACATGAAAATAAAAATGGTTATTTTTTAATATATTTCGTAGTTATTAGTTTTAGGACGTTGAAGAGGGTTGCCAGTAAAAATAAAACAACATTTACAATGATTAATATTTATTAAAAAACTCGCAATGCAAATTCCTTTAATCAATAACTTCCTTTACTAGGTTACTAAAAGTAAAAAGTATAAAAAATCAGTCTATATCACAAAGACAAATAAAGATTACATAGGTACAATTAATTATTTTAAACTAAACAGATTACAAAACTAAATATACGAGCCGATATAAAATTCAGAAACCGCGCGAAAAGCACACCGATACGATTATCGAAATTTACATTTTTACAATTTAATTTCTAAGTTTATAATCATAATAATAATTAAAAAAATAATTGACAATTTCTTGTTAAAAGACGTGATCAAATATGGTTGAATTTTTGTTCATAGATTTCGAACATGTATCGTTGGAAAGAGACGGTATTCTAATTTCGACTTTTCATAACGTTCTCTCTTTCGCACCCAATAGTCTAGTATCAATTAGCATATTAATGATACATGGCGAACGAGATAATGTTCTATTAAGGCAAAATAATAAATTAGGTCTCTTTTTAAGGATCAACGCGTGATATTTCATTTAAGCATTTCTTGTTATAGAATTCTTTAAGTTTAGATATTGAGATTGTTAACATCCTGAACAACTTTAAGAAAGCTCTTTCATGAATAGAATATCAAAAATTGTTTTTTTATTTGGGCTTTAATTATAGGATTATTTTGTAAGTATTCTTCAATGAGAAACTTACATTTAAAACAATATAAATAAAAGAAAAATACATAAGAAATAATTTCAGTATAACATAAAATTAATTTGACATTTAAATAAATAAAAATCTTCCAGATACAAAATCAGTGTCTGTACTAACACAGATTAAAAAGAAATAATTACTTAAAATTAACCTACTTAGTATTTAGAACTATCTGGCACTAAACCTAGAACCTATCAGTTCAAAACTGACTTAGATACGTATGACCTAACCGCTACATTAAATACAACCTAGGAAACCTAAACGGCTAGTTTTATTTCTACCCAATAAGTCCTAGACAACCTATTTGACATTTCCATATAAAAAAATTTCTCTGATTGAATTTTTTACATGGCAATGTTCTACGTTCTGTCAATGTCAAGCATGACATTTATTATCTGTTATTTTAACTGACAGATAATCTAGACATCTTATCCACATGGCGTGAAATTAAGTCTAGAAATAAGATATCCTTTGATACTAGATTGTTAAATAAATTGAGTATTATTGACGATAATAATATAAATAAAATACGTATTTTTAATTAAACATAAATAATCATACGACTTGGTTTAATAATTGCTTCTTTTGAAAAGATATTGCAAACATAATTTTCCGCTAATACAGCAAGCTATATTAGTTAAGTTTTGGATCAGTAGAGAACGCTTCTAATGCATCGAGTTCTGAATCGCGCTTATAATATTTTTTTCGAGACTTAGCATATATATGCAATTTATCGACATATCCAACTGTCGATGATCCTCCCTTTAGATCAGAATTACATCATATCATTCCATCTTGCAATAAATCAAGTACTAATGTCATATAATTTAACATGACTGAAAAAAAAAATCAAAAATAAATTTCATACAAATATAAGACATTAAAGAAAATTCTTAAATCTAACAAATTCCTAAGTAAACGTCTCTAGAACTACTTAATACTATAAATGCATCATCTGGTATCATATAATGTACAATTTTAATACCTAATTTGTCCTCGACATTGACGGCCAAAAGTTTATAACTAAACAGTACAGTCAGCTGCAAAAGATGTTTTTTATTTTTTTTCTGCATATTTTAGTACAAGTTTTTTTCGAAGTTTTGAATCGGTTATCGACGTCATAAAAATTAATGTATTAATTTTTTTATTTTTACTTATGTTTTTAAAATTTTTAGCGAGGCCAACCCAACGATATATTTCTTCCAAATTTTAGAGAGGGCAACCCAACCATATATTTCATTCAAATTTTAGAAAGAGCAACCCAAGTCCCAACCATGTATTTCTTCTCAATTTTAGAGAGGGTAACCCAACCATATATTTCTTCCAAATTATAGAGATGGCAACCCAACCTAATACCCACATACGAATATCGTACATACAACATTTAAACTCTCCCAAACATTGCAAGCTGACTGCAATAAAAATTTCGTTTAAAAGGACGTTATTTTTTTTAATGGACAATTCGCTACACCTAGCTTAAACTAATTATAACTAATTCAGTCTTAATCACTAATCTATTTACACATGGCAGTATTATTTAGCTGTGTTATTTACTTATACTAATTTAACATGGACTTTTCTTTATAAGAACAAAGAAAAAATCTTTATATAGTTATCTGGAAGGTTCTATACTGACATTTGAATATAATTTTGTGGAAAATAAATAAGAAAAATCTTTCAAAATATTTTTTTTGACTCGAAAATATTATTCCTAAAAAAATTCTAACGTAAGTCAAAGTCTCTCTAATAAAATTTTAATTATTTTTTACTTATTATGAATTCTTAACCGGTTCTATCTGGTTTGAATCGATGGAAATATTTATTTTTGTCTTGTAGTATTTTCAATGTACTTATATAGTAAAATCCATGCTCCTAAAATCTAGAATAAATGCAAAATCTAAGAATAACTAAGTACTACATAATCGTTGTAATAATCACTGTTAAATATGGAAGTATCAAAAAATTGTATAACATTTTTTGTCTTTAATACGTCATAGAGACCATAGATAACCTCAAAACGTCAAATTGATATTTTAAATTCAAGATGGCGGACTATTTTCTCTAATTTCATTTTTATCCTTAAGTGATTATTTGCATAGAAAAACCTTTCATTAAAAGATATCAAGTGATATAATTGAATAAAATACATTAACTTATAATAATATTTGTAAATGCATCGAAATGATTAAAACTATATCTTAACTAGGCTAGCCGTTTTATTGACAGTAAAAATACAAAAAGCCAAAATTTAATTAGTACGATCTTTGAATGGGTCCATCGGACCGTGAAATACTATCCTAGTTTTTTAAATAAAGCATTATACCGCATTGTGCGGAATAATGCTTACCGTTAAATGTTTTAACGACATCTTTCTTCATTCATAACTTTTAAGAGTACTAAGTAGTGTTTTTGCTGGATGCGTGTGATTAAATGTGCAGTGTAAGAAAATTAACAAATATTTTTCTTTAATTTGACATTGATTGAAATGTCGCACAATGTTCTGTTATTGAAAAATTATGTTTAGAAATAAATAACTAATGATACGTAATCTTTCTTTTTAAATTTCTTATACATTTTTTAAGTCCATTAGTTGATATTTTTATTTCGTTGAAATTAATTTATCTCGGGATAGAACATAACTATAAGTATGCAAGTTTCTTTAATAAGTTTTAAAGCATCATAACTACCTAAACCTGATTGTATTTTTTTAATTAAATCGGCTTCCTGTATAAATATATTGCAATATTTTTAAAGAATATCAATACTCGTAAGAAAAAAAAAATAATACTATGTACTTACAAAAAAATTACATTTGATTTTTGAATCCATTTTAATATACAAATCGAACTATAGTCGTTTGACCGAAAACAGTTTTTATGAAATTGACTTAAATTTTTAATCTAAAATTAATGGACACTACAAATGTAGCTTTACTGATCATTTGTCAATTTTAATTTAATATTTTAACTAATTTTAACGAAAAAGGCCAAAATTTTGACCAGATTTCTTTAAATTATATATTCTATACATATTGTATGTGTATATTTCATTTTTATTTGCATTGAGTTAAGTTGTATTTTTCAACTCACCTAGTACATAGCAATTATATATAGAAAATAGGCCAATTTAAACGGCGACCCATCCACTATCCGGATACAACTAACGTTGCTTAACTTAATACATGTACCTATTACATACATTTATATAAACTCCACCGAGAGTGGCTTAACGTTATAAAAAAAAAATAAAAAAAAATATATAAATGGTAATAAATAATATTTTTTTACAGATTTAATTTGTTAGATTGCGATGTTTTATTAATATTGTGTATTTTAAAGAAAACAAATGTTTTATATTATAGTGACTACTGGTCAAGTAAATGTAACTTAGGTACAGAAAAAACGTTACGATCTCAGAGAGGGTCTAATATCTTTAAAAAATCAAGTAATTGCAAACGGATCCCAAGCTTAACAAAGCTTAGCTTTATATAGCGTAGCTTTATTCGTTGAGATCGCTCTTGGAGTGTTGAGAAGTAGTCTCGGCGGTGACATCTTTAATAATGTTGGTTATTTCTTCGCAAATTTCAGTAAACTGAGGCCGGTCTGAAGGAAGCTTGTTCCAGCAACGTTTCTGAAAAATAAAGTGTAATATTTAATTATTGTAGTGTCGAAAATTTCTGAACGAAACCGTTCTTTCATTTATTTTTTAAGGATGGCGTTTCCTTATAGATTTCACCAATGACAAATGTATATTACATAATTATTTTAGTGTATGTTGGATTAATTAGTATGGAAATATTAATTGTCATACATAATGCATTATAACCATAAACATCAATGTTAAGTTATGCCGAATGTGATGAATTGTAAACTGTCAGTAGTGCGTTCGCGTTATGCGCACTGATTATTATCAATTAAACATCGAAGATATTAATGGTTAACTTAATATTGATGAATCTCTAACATATTATCATATATCATATTAACATATATTTTAGGTCTTCACGACACAGGTTCGCCTAGTGTGAAGGCCACTGATATGTACTATGTAATCTATGTTGTTCAAATAAATATTTTTTCATTTTCATTTTTTTTCATATCTATGGCTTAGTGAATGAACGAGCTCACTTGAAAACTAAGAATAAATTGTTTCGGGCACACGGCCGTTGCTTTAACGTGAAACGTCCATGTTAGCGAGTCGCTTTTAGTAAAAGAATGATAACGATTGACGCTGTTTTAACAGCGAGCTGATTATATAAGTGAAATATTTACACCACATTTTTGTTTCTAAAACTAATAGTTTTTTAATTATCAAGATACGATGATATAGACCTTTTCGTTAAGGTCCACTTTTTAAACCTGCTTCCTACCCGTGTGGTCGCCGCGATTTTAAAGACGTTGCACGTTAATAAGTTTCGATTATGTTGCTGTCACATTCTTTTCATTGTTAACTGTCGAATGTCAGTCACACTCGCAACGACTGTGATTAAGATTATAAAGAAAAGGTGCATTTTATTTAAACCCCGTCTATACCATTTTATATGTAATCTAAAAATAAAAATACAATTTTTTAATAAGCACATTAAGTGCCTGGAAGAGATCACTCTTAAGTGATAAGGCCGCCAGTTACCACAATGTTTTCTTTTATATTATGATTAGATTGTCATTAATTTGTAACAAAGTGTAAAAATATATATAATAAATAAATAAGTAAATAAGTTCGTTTATTTAATACATCATTTGACCGTCTTGTTTATAGATTATATTTTAAGATTTAATTAAAAAATACTTTTCGATTTTATCCCTATAGGAGCGATCTATAAAAATGCTATTTGCAAAATTGTCTTTCTAATTTAGGACTAAAAGCAATAGTTGTACTTTAAATGTAGCAAGCTAAATAATGTTTATTTTTTTTTAAGTAGATGTCGTTTCCATAAAATTTGTTAGTACTTACAAGTAAATCTCCCAATTTCTCGGGCATCGAATCCGGGACCGTGTACTCCAGAGTTCCACTCTTCAATCTTTCTAGCACTGAGTTATCGTTCAATTTCGCGAATGGCAATTCTGCTTTTGTGTATATCTGTAATTAAAGTTTTAAATAACATCAAAATAAGTTTAATCGACATCAAACATCAATTCAATTTGGAAAAAAACATTAAAATTTTAATCTACTTTAAAATAAATTTTAAATTTGTAGAGATTGGATAGACTACGATAAAAAATTGGATTTAATTTTTTTTTTTTTTAAATTATTGTTTTTTGTCTTTTTCAGATCCGTTAAGTGAACTGTAGTGGAGTAATATATTTAAATTTATCTTAGTAAAACCATGAAATAATAAAATTAAAAATACACCAATGTACTACAAACAAAACGCAAGCGGCGGTAACTATGCAATCTCGTACGACGAAACTCAACTCTTACGAGGCGTATCCATTGCTGGTTTAAGAAAATTAATAAAATACGAATTAAATATAAAAACGCTTTAGTGTAAAATAAGATTTACCTCCCATACAGTAACTGCATACATGTAAACATCCGATTTAGTGGAGTAGTCGCCTTCCAGAACTGATTCTTGCGGCAGCCAGCGGAGTGGTATCACCTTGACATCGAAAAATTATTAATATTATTATGTATAAACTAGCTGTTGCCCGCGACTACATCCGCGTGGACTTTTATATAAACTTTGACAACCCTTAAAACCCTTTTTTTCAGTTAAAAAGTAGCCTAATGTTCTTTCTCAGGCTCTTAGACCATCTGTGTACCAAATTTCATTGCAATTGGTTCAGCAGTTTTGAAAGTATAAAAAACAGACAGATAGAGTTACTTTCGCATTTATAATATTACTACATGAGGAATTCAACTGATTGACTGTTAGCCGCTGCCATAGTGTTAGTTATAGCTATAGTTGTGTGTTATTAATTTAAAATAAATCAAATGAGTTTGGAAATGGAATGCCGTATTACGTCACATGCCAGTACGATGATAGGCTTACTATTGGTCAGTTGGTGAAAATATGAATAGCTCTGTAGTTACCTGATCGTGCAGTTTGTAGTACTCCGAGGAGTGAGGTCCGCGGGACAGCGCCGGGAGTGACAGCTTGAGCTGCAGCTGAGACGTTATCAGGCAGTTGCGAGCTGCTACGTCACTGGAAATTATAGAAAACATAATCAAAATCGGTCGAGCTATTTCGGAGATAAGCGGGACTAAATACACAAAAAGAAAAAGTTGGTAAAACATCGAATATCTGTTCCAAAGCCGTCACTGGAAATAAAAGAAAACTGAATCAAAATCGGTCGAGCTATTTCCGAGATTAGATAAATAGACAAAAAGAAAAAAAGTTCCAACGTCTACGTCAAGATCAACATACGCATTACGATTATAATCACGGGGGTAATTATCGACAATTTTTTCTTTTCATACTTTTTAGTTATTAACATCCTGTATAGTAGCATTAACATATACGACTTTACTTCTTACTTTAATTTAGATAAGATGAGGAGGAGAACAATTTTTCATCTTAGTTTTCATTATAATAAGACTTAGAATCGCAGTACTAGTATGTAAATTAAAGCCATTTCAAAAGAAACAATTTTGTCTATATATGTATAATATAGTCGCGGCAGTGCATCGCATTCAAAATTCATATGTTTTTCATAGATTTAAATTTTTCCACATAATCGTTGATTATGTGGGCATGTCATCGAGTATAAGAACGTGCTGTTAACACTTACATATATACAGTTTTGGCTTCAGTTACGGCGGACCGATTATTAGGGGGTTATCTAGTCTATATATACAAGTCCCCGCATTAAAATAAACATATTTGAAATTTTTTTATTTCATTAATTCATCAATAAAATCGATAATATAAATATCAAAACAAAAGTGTTACATCACTTTTCGAATTCTAATGACAGAGACAGCAGTAACTTTTTCAATGAAATGCATTGTCATAGAGTCATGCGGTCATTGACACGTAACAGCTGATAGCTTTTAAGTGATGTCGTAGCGTCGATAAATTTGAAAATCGATATGCTGGTTAATAGAAATATAAAATCAATATCTTGATTATAAATAGTTCATATGAAATGAATTTTTAATACTTCTTTGAGATCCTTAAATATGACCCCGCATTTCTGTTACACGTTGTATAATGACATCGATTAAGTTGAGTTCAACATCTTATAGTGTATACTACCAATTAACTATTAGAATCATCACGACTGATATTGACGACCGCTTGGCGCAGTAGGTAATACACCTGCCTTCTGCGCGAAGGGTCGTGGGTTCGATTCCCACACCGGAAAAATATATTTGTAATTTACATTTGTATTTTTCTGGGGTCTGGGTGTT
>DWAJ01005330.1:0-11643 GCA_018238005.1 Eurema mandarina | reverse complement strand
AGGAGTGCGACCAGCTCGTCTCCCCAATTCATCATATAAATACATACATAAATAAATATATCAGGACATTTATACACAGCGCCATCTAGGCCAAAGCTAAGCAGAGCTTGTGTTATGGCAACTATATAACGGAATAAATTACATATACATAATTTTCTTTTGTAAATACATACAGACCCCAGAAAAATAAAAATGTAAATTACAAATATATTTTTCCGGTGTGGGGATCGCACCCACGACCTTTCGCAGAAGGCAGTTGTGCTACCACTGCGCCAAGCGGTCGTCGAATATAAAAAAGAATGACTAAAAATCAACAGTTTCATACAAACAATCGCTAAATAACCTTTTCGGGTTAAACCAAGCGTATTAGTGTTCGCCAATTTTAAAACATTGAATACGTACGAGTATATAATTATCTCGAAATGGATTACCAAATAACTGGTGCACGTATAATTCGAGTTATTGGACTAATTGCTTGCGGTGTAAAATGATTAATTGCGTTAATAATTTGTCATTTAATTATGGATTATAATGAATACGAGTCTGTTTATTAATAACGACAATTCGTCTGTAGGATCACTTTAAAATTGTTTCATGAATTCGTACCTAACTGGCATAGCTCTAATAAGGTTTTATTCGTGCGTTGGACAGAAAGAAACATTAACTCTTACACTGTCACCTCTATAAAGCTGTGGAACTCACTACCTTTAAATGTTAAAAAAGCGCCTTCTCTAAATGTTTTAACTAACTATTATTACACTGTACAAATAGTCTGTAAGTCTTAAATGTAATAAAGGGTAAATAAATAAATAAAATAAATTAGTTATAGACCATTGAATGTCGATTGACATTAGAAATAGATAAAATACAGCTTAAAATTCCGACAGTCAACATATGCTGCAGCTGTGAAAGGAGTAAACAGATCCAACGCTGATTTTTAGCAGTTCTTAAAAATTTATGTTTTTGGCCTGCGATGATTGAAAACTAATTATACTTGGTAACGCGGAATTACTACCATTTTGTATATACCAAGGCTTTGTTGACGGTACAAATTGAGTCAGGTCCACTCTAATATAAGCTGAATCAGTCAACCAATCAATCAGTTATACTCACAAAACCATTGTTATTTTTATTACTCAAATGTTAATCACAAATTAACAGTTATAACAACAAATAAGCTATGTAACTTAAACATGTTTATTTTTTATTAATAAAAAAGTAAACAAGTTTTTTTTTGCTGACGGTACACAACAAGTCTATTTGTATTTGTCTCGGGACAAGAAAGAAAGGCGATGGTCTATTATTAAGATCGCACTTAGCTCCGTGGCTATCTGACTGCGGGTGATTTAGAAAAATATTCTGGAAGCTTCGTATGAATATAAAGGTACGATTAATCTTGAAATGTATGTTATAGAGTGTTTAGATGATTTGGTTTAGATTATTAATGTCTAAGATATCTTTCGTAGTGATAAATTAAAATTTAAATGAATTTCGTAATCTACTTTTTTATTTCATTCTATTCGTATATTGCCTGGAAGAAATGACAGCCATAAGGCCGTTATTACCATGTGGAGTTTGTATTCATCTTCATTATTTTTTTATAGTGTTATAAACTACATGTAAAAGAAAATTTAAAAAATATAATCTTTAATTAGATTTGTCAAAAGAGCAAGAAACAAGACTTTATAATAGCAGTAAGATTTAAATTTATTATTTTCATAGCGTGTATTTTTTTCTAGATTTTTCTAAATTCAAAAATATATTCAGATAAAGGACGGCAACACATAGGCGGCGATGACCACATTGGAAAAAAAATGTATGTCCAAATATGTCCCAAACGTTACATTCCATTAGATGGGTCGCCTGTTTGTTTGACACTATTTTATATAAAAACTAGCGACCCACCCGGTTTCACTCGGATATATAACGCATGTAATAAATTGATATATCCTATCTTTTAAGTTGGATCAAACTGCACACGGTGTGCAAATTTAATTTAAAATCGGTTCTATAGTTTTGGAGTCAATCGCGGACAAACAACGTGACTCGTAATTTATATATATGGTATAATCAAACGCTGACATTGTAGTTAGAAACTCATCAATCTCTTAGGTATAAAAAGTACAAGCTATGTTTCATTTGAAACCGCTCAGTCGGGTTCAACGTACTTTAGAGGAGGCTTGATATCAGCTCACTACCCCTTGTGCCTGAACCGACATATCTTCCTACAGACAAAATTTCACATTATCTGTGGTAGATATAGTATCTACTGTTGTTTGCAATTTTTGGTTTTGATGTATGAATTAAAAAAAAATATTCCTTCAATTTGTGATCGAAGAATTACTAGATCTGTCAAAAAATGTATGTAAAAAATTACATCTAAGTTATTAGTAGGTAAAATAAGAATAACTCAAGTTCTAGAATGATGAAACAATGGCAAATAGTATTTATTAATTCAATTGTATCTTTGTAGAAAATGTCTAAGGGTAAAAATAAAATTGCAATATGTTCAAAAACGTATTTATTTTTCCATTTATTGTGCTCTTCTTATAACCGGGACGTTAGCGCCCCATACGATTACGATAATACGAATATATACAATGAAACAATTATATATAAAAATAAATATCGCTTAAACTAAATATAAACAGAAAACAAAAACAATAATTTTGGGTATCATACAATAAAACATATTTCGTATCTTTACAATGTTCACTAAGAAAATTATATATATTTATTAATTAGATTAAAAAAGCAAAACGTTCCATAGAGAAATGAATCTTTTACACATCTTAATAAATGATTGATCAATATTTAAATTTCCTATACAGTGCACTTAATAAAGAAAAGTATGTACGTAGTAACTTTAATTTTCGGAACGTCAGAATTAAACAATTACAAATATGCTCATAGCACCAGAAATACCTACGTCGATAGGAAGTAGTCAAAGGAAAGTGATTTATGCAATAATTCAATTGTGATATGATTATAAAATTCAACTCCGACTATACTAGCTTAAATTTACCTACATTTATACAATATCTACAAATCCCGTGAATCAATGTTATTGAAATTCAATCCATTATACATAAAAGTAAATTTTAATAATTTTACATTCATTGCAATAAGTTTAGGACTAGCTCGAAATTACTTAAAGAACGATACTAAATCTATAGGTCGTTTAGGGGCATATAACATTTGTACAAAAATATCTAAACCGAAAATGATTTACAAAGTCTAAATTACAGCACAGGAAAGTCCTATATTAGTACCTCTTTCGTTCAAATTCATAGAAACTCGCGCTACGAGGAAGAGTCCCTAACAATATCACTATTATCGAAGAAGGCTAGGGCCATCGCTTTTGAGAAGTAGGCCGTTAGGCGTAAAACTAATAAATGCTTACGAATGCAAATATTTATGGCACGCGACCAAAGTCCGAGCTCACACCTCATGATAACGGTATTTCAGCTGACAACCGGTGTCTGGATGAAGCTCTCGTTCCGCATGTACCGCAAGTGTTGTTGCTGTAGCCAGAGTCTGAGCCGAAGGAGGAGTCGCCACTCGGGGGCTTGGGAGACGCTCTGGGCCCTCGCCAGCAAGCTATGCCGGGGAGCTCACCTCCCGGCCACGCGCCTCCAGCGCTTATAGGCATCGGACCTGCAGGTCTTGCGCCTACTGTGCCTACTTGAGGATACAGTCTTAGCAGCGCGTCCAAGAGAACCCCTTCGTGGAACTCCGAGGGGTCGGGAGGGTGGACGTGCCGCGGCATTCTGTGGGCGCGTCTCCTTTCTAAAGACTTAGGCCGTCGGTCTAAGCGATGCTGTCTGGGACGATGAGGCAGCGACTGCGGCGGAGGTCGGGCACAAGTCCGACATGGCAGTACGTCCCCAACTAGACTGAGCTCGTCTTCAGCGAAGTGATCATCGCTGTGCACTGAGTCGTCAGATCTGTGCGGCAGCTCTTCGTAGACTGGTGCATTGCATGCGTTCCCGCAGGGGTTACCAGCTCGCCAAGAGCCGCCGGTGCCGCAAACGAAAACGCGCCCTTGGCAGTTTGGCCGCTTTGTCTCTACCATCTGTAAAATATAAAGTTAATCTTAGTCTGAGGAGAGATTCCTATTTAAATAAATAATTATTAATATTCTCAACTTTCTAAAGTCGCAAAGTTTCTGGGAAACAAATTTGCATGGAGAAAATGATTCTTACCTCAAGCTGGGGTTCAATATCAGGTCTCTGGGGTAAGGGTGGTCTCCTGGGTAGGTCCTGAAGATCCTCGTACAGCGGCGCCGGAGGAGGTACCCTTCGCTGCGACCCTGAACTCTGGTTGGCCGTCGACTTGGACGGCAGTAGATTCGTCACTTTTCTTTTGTGTCTGTGGAAGGAAACAAAATGTCAAATATATAGTTGTACTCAACGTAAGAAAATTTCAAAATATGTGATTTTTCGAATACTTTTTTCAAAGGATTTAACTTTTTCTACATAGGAGCTTGTGTAATGTTGATAATAATTTCAAGAAAAATGAAATCACTTGGAAATTTTACAGTTAATAGCTTCCTAAAGGTATTCTATTGTAACAGTACCTTAAGTATTATTTACATTAAGTAATAGAGCATGAAACGATATAAAATTACATACGCATGACAGGATGGTACCCATTATAAGAATTAAATGCGTAGATGAGACCAATATTAAACACGCAAGCACACCTACGCGTAAAATGAAAATAATATCACAACGCCTTTGTTATAAGTTTTGGTTAAAATGTCAAATGATTTTACTTCCTGGTACCTAGCACACTTTGCTTCATATATGTATTAAGAATTTATGTTATGTTGGTCATTGTTAATGTAGCTCCGTATTAAAATTGTTGGTATGATCTTTTCTCTTATAAATTATGGACACAAAATACTAACTACAAAAGTTAACTATCACATCCATAATTACAAAAGTTTGAACGATTATATACATTGACAAGATATAAATAATCATATTTAATAATTTAACAAACTCAAGTGAGAACCAATTCTACAGATGAAATATATGTTTTCTATGTACCAAGTACCTCTATTGGAAATAGTCATAAGTGCCTTTTATGCCTTCGCTTTACCGATTCGAAACACGTCGTTAGCGAACTACACGTAGGTATATGATCAATATGTTACGCTTTTTACTTGTGACCGTGTCTATAAGAAACATATTATCTTAAAAAATTTAATCGTTCACTATTTTAAAATAGCAACGGATGCTTATTCGCTCCCCTCTCCATTTTCCTATTCTTAATTCCCTTTTTGTCATAAGCCCTTCCCCTTTTTCCCTTAATAAAATGTCGACAACGGAGAAACTTTTCATATAAAAAATGTATACAATAGCGAAGAAATTTTAAAATGAAATACTTAAAGGTACAACTTTCGATATTTTCCTCCAATTTCACTTCTAAGCAAACGTAAATAAATTGTATTTGAATACGGACGACACGAGGCGTCATTACGTAGAAAAAAATCTCAAAGCGAATCCAGTAAAGTCCAAGCTCCACGATGTACAATTGATAGTCTATCGTGAGCTTATCAAACAGTTATCGGCTGTTATTTATTTAGTAGACAACTTCCTGGCGACCACCCGCGGTCCGTTTTATAATGTACTAAATCTATCGTCCGCTACTAGAGACACTACTGAGTTTCTATAAGCTTGTTGTTCAACTCTAAGTGGCCTTAGTTACAATATAAACTAAATATAAAACTTCCTTTGAAGTACAATTTAAGTCTATCGATTGCACAAGACTCCCATGAATTCAATTAAGTAGGATAGTAGGAATATTTTGAATTTACCTATTCTAGATGATAAATATTATAGTAAAATAACATTGTTTAAAGTACATTGAGTTAGTAGTATCACAGTTACGGTAACCGTAATACTGCGTTACCTGAGAAAAAATATTGCTTTAAAATAAATAATCGTTATAATATTTATATTTCACTAGCGTCTAGTCCCGGTCGCATATATTATGCATATATTATACACATTATCCTTCCTCTTAAATTACTATATCTATTAAAAACAGCATGAAAATCGGTTGCGTGGTATTAAAGATTTAAGCGTACATACAGACAGACAGAAGAAAGCTACTTAATACTATCTAAAGATTCCTCACACAAACTACATTTTGTATTAAATCTCATCTCATATTTTTCTGTCACTTCTACGACACATCTGATAGTGTATCTCACATCTAATTTTTAAAGATAAAGCTTACATTTTTCAATACGATATCAAATTGAGTACACTGCTTGCTTTTCATTATCTGATGTTAATAATGGTTATTCATTTGTTACTAAGATGTTTGGAGTGATATAGGTGACAGATGTTAAAGCAAATATGTTTTATTTATTCATTTATTGTATACCCAGTTAATTTACAAGCTTAATAAACTCAAATGTTAAGGCTATAATATCACAAGTGATTTCTTTTAGGCAACCCGTTAGTTTTATACCTACATATATATGTGATACCTAAAATCTGATCTGAATTTGGAATATATTTAGTTTGGAAAGTATTAAAAACAAGGTTATATAGGTGTGTATCGATAGAGATTTTAAATTTAGCTATCAAACAACGGTGTCTTTTAAGCCTATCCCCTTAGATTTTATTACCGAATAGTTGATTAGTCAGCACATTCGTTATTTTACAATTTCTTATTTAGCTGCTATTATAAGAAATTGTCCTCATATAACTATAACTTAAATTTTCATCCCACTGGCCTTATATCAGTTTAAAAAAAGCATCGATGTTTTTACCTTTTTTTAGTGTAAAGGGGACTTATAACAACTCCCCTTTATGCTAAAAAAACTTCATATATAAGAAGTGTAAAATCTATTTATATACAGTAAAGTCTCTTTAGTAACCAAAGCTATCAAGTGACCATTCAATCCTAATAATCATCAATTTGTTGCGCCCGTTAGGAGTGTAATCAGACGTAAATATACATGCAAACATTCCCGACTATCGACACTTAGTCGATAGGCGTGTATCGAGTTTCTCGATAAGCGGTGCATCCCTAATCAGGTGGACGGGTATGAGATTGATTGGCGGGTTGTAGTGTGGCTAGTGATGTGTTAACGACCGACGATGTTTTGATAATTGGGTCCTTTTGAGCAAAAAATATTACCTACGTCGGGTATAATTATTATATGATATAGTGATTATTTTTAATAAGAATAAGTGTAATATAAAATTATTACTAATACACCTAATTTATGTTTATGTATTTTTTATAGGTACCTTTGTCTGGTTGCCTGGTAGAAATAGTTTTTAAGGCTGTATATTGTATTTTTATGGTGATATGTTGAAAGAAATAAATATATATCCTGTGTGTTTTAAGTAGGTACGTATATTAAGAATATATGGAATTTTATTTCTGTAATTTAAAGTAATTTTTTTTATATGTTTTATGAAACTAACCAATTTTGCTTTTTTTATTGTGCTTAAAAAGTTTTCTGAATATTATTAAAGAAATCAGAGGGTACTTCTGATCTCAAAATCAATTTATAATCTATGGTTCTAACCAACTATAGATATTTAATCATCTATCTCTACGAGTAATTACATACAAACTACCTTCGTTAGACTCCTTTGACGTTATTGCTTCATAACAGTTATTTGAATAGGCTTTGACGCCCCATCGGTGGTCTAATTAAGCGACCGTTGATCCTTAACAGATGAGTGGTCACGCCTCGGAAGGCGCCGTATGAACTAATCGTGTTTTATTAACGCTTCAAAAATCAATAGTTATAGATTGAAGTTTTTGTTTGAAAAGTGAGACAGGGTCCGAGCTATATGAGAATACTTTCCAAGAATTTTTTTGGTAACTGTTTTTTTTTAATTTTACTAACGGTCTCTCACCTATGGTATAGGCACATGAACCACTGGTTAGAATTTTAGAATTATTATTAGTTTATTAATTAAGAAAGCTTTTTAGTTATATATAACATCACGATGCGATCTCTGGGAGTTAGTAAAAAATGTTGCACATACGAAGGAAATTATACACGTTTGAGTTTTATATGCATTTAAGTTCAACTTAGAAACTCAAAAATATGTACTTATTACAGAATTATTTCTCTTTAAGTGATCTAAAAAACGTCTGCGTCATAATAACTAAAAGTTGTCTGGGACATATGACAATAATAATAATAATCCATCATTGAAATTAAGTCTTACTAGTGGTTTTGTATCGAACTACCCAACTGTTATTTTATTTTAAGAATTTTTGTTCTCATGTAAGTGACTAATAATTAAGTCGTTATGAGAAATAAAGATCTTTAAATTTAAGTCATACTTTTGTTAAGTTAGTCTGTATCTCTAAGTAAGTATCTCTTACTAGCGTTATTTTCAAAGATGAACCAGATGCTTATGTTTTCACCATAGCAAGTTATCTAGGATAGCAATCAGAATTACGGCGCAGTGTGCACCGCCAGGAGTCGGATTAAATGACTATGTTTCGTGCTTTTGTGGCAATCTGTTAGAAGCCGACGCAGGTTATAAGCGACCAGCAACTCGCCCTGGCTTCCCTTTTATATATTTTGCATGTATTATACATGTAAACATTTCTCTTGAATCACTCTATATATTTAAATAAACTGCATGAGAATCGATTGTGTAGTTTTAAAGATTTAAACATACGTAGAGACAAACAGAATAAAAACCTTTGTTTTATACTATGTAGTGATAATCCCAACTAATTTTAGGTGAGTTAGATATTTGAGGAATAAGAATCCTTTAATGGTTTGATTTTTAATAGAATATTGATTCTTTTTTGGGTAAATGAAATCTAGTTCTTATTTTAAGTATATTCTATATTCTATAGCCTGTATTCCTTCTAATGTCGTTTTTTAAGAGACATGTTCATATTCTGTCGAATGGTATGGTGCTTAGAATCTACAAGACAATGTGAAATATCTTATTGCAATTGCAAAATATAATTTGAAAAGAACATTCCCTACTAAAAATTCTATATGTAATCATTTCTCTGACACCGTTTTCCTTTTTTCATATTAATAAAAATCTATTTTAATTTTAAGTCCTTTACCCAACAGTTAATAGTAAAGGCAATCACTCTCACTTATTTTCGCGCAAAAACATCTAGGTTGAACGTATTTTGTTTCGCGGTACCACGCAAGCAGTTTGTCAACGTCAGAGCGAGACAGATTTGTAAAAACTGTTTAAACCATTACTTTATGGCAATAGGAGACAGCACTAACTGTTCTAACGTCTATTTTTCGTCACGTTTTTAGTAACGATTTTTCTTTTAAATTTTGTTTCTATTTTTTGAGACGCAGTTTTGCTAAAATAATACTACAGGTTTTAAATCAGTGCCATCTATTCCCACGTTAAGCAGTGTTATAGCTAGATAACGAATAAATTACATACACATATTTTTCTGTCGTAAATACATACATATAATACCTAAGTATCTAAAAACAGTCAGGCCCCAAAAAGATACATATATAAATTACAAATATATTTTTCCGATGTGGGAATTGAACACACAACCACTGGCGCTCAAGGCAATTGTACTATCATTGCATCTAAACAAAGGTATATGAAACATATTGATACTAAAACACGCATTGTTATTGCATAGATAGATCACTTAATAGGCCAGAGAAGTATGGAAATTTAAGTTATGGTACGGCGGGTTCGGCGGCCCTGGCTGGAAAGTAAAACAGTCCATGGACACTTGCAAAGCCTTTAATTTCAAAATTGATGAGATAGTGGATGATAAAAGACGAAGCAAGGACATATTCGACGATCCAATGTTTCGAGGGAATATGGGACATGCATGTGAAGATCTGACTTTTATATGAAAGATAACACATACTTGTGATTTCGCAAGTTAACATTACGTATGACTTTGTTACAGAACAAAGGCAATAGCAAATTTTACAGTGAAATGATTGAAAGCTCATAAAATATTAAAACGTATTCCGATACACAGCTTGTCAAAATATTTTGCAAGCGATACACAATACAATGTTAAATATAAAATTGTGTACGAATTTCAAATTGTAGAAATTCATTAAATTGTAACCGGGTCTCGGAGGACTGAGCCGGTCAAACACAAATATAAATCATAAAGTGTCGTGTTTCAATTATAATTTCGTATCCGGGTTACCAGTTAAACCAATTTCAGCCGGATTAAACCGGATCTTAAATTATGTTAAAGTTTGTTCTGTAAACTACTTCTAGTTAAGGAAACTATGGGATTGGTTAATGGTAATGAAAGCTATGATCTTCTTAATTGAAAGACAGAAAATACATTCAGAGCACAAGACCACATTGCTCCGGAAGACTAACTGCGGCAAACACCATATAATATGACCAATTTTATATCATCCGCGATTGTATAAAATTGGTCTTAAGGTATAATGTTAGGTGGAAAGCTGAATATACCAGCCTCTGACTAAAAACCCGCGTCAAACGAAAGCAAAACATTAGAAATGGACCAACAATCCAAATGATTGTTCCTAATATTGTATAATAAGACCTTCAGGCTTGTAGATTATATTCCAATCAATAGCTAGTTATTATGATCAGTAGGTTTCAAACGAATTTCTAGCCTAGTTAGCGCTCTATTTATAAGACTTGATAATTGTATCCATTTGCCAAATTAGAACTAAATCGATCTAGAAGATCATACATTAAATTTAAGTGTTTTTATAATGTCCTCTCAAAAATGAATGCCAAATGCTCTTACTCTTTGATAGACTAAAATGCAAATGGCGTAGCTATTAATGTACTGAAAAGCTTTTAAATTTAATTTAAATAAGATAAAAAGTTCTCTTTACAATGGTAATAAAATAACGTCAATCGTTATTAGTGAATTGTGAAAATTGCACCTTCTTTGTAAGAAAATTAAGTAATACAAGGTATTTTCGTACATTTTTAGTAGATACATAAAGACACTGGGAAATTGAAAGAATTTTGTTTTTACAATTAGTACACAGTACGAACAGTAAGAATCATTGTAAAATTTCGGTAGTATTATATTAAAATTCACAACTAGGTATCAAAAAGTAACACTAAAGAACAGTACACAGAAAAAAAGTTTTATATATTTTTGAAATACATGTGAACATTAACCATAGATCAGAGTACACGCTGGCAAATGGTCCAAACGTAACGCGAGATTGATCATGCAGCTGGCTCGCGAATTTATGTTTATTTCGAAATAAAATTCGACTCGACTAATTAATGCGTTACGGATAAATAGATAAAACAAAAGTCATCACTACATTGTATAAATCTGTCCCTTTATGTGCTTAAATAAAACTACGCGACCGATTCTTATGCAGTTTTTGTTTATAGATAGAGTGATTCAAGAGGAAGCTTTATATTTATAATTTATGCGAGCGAAGCTGGGGCGAATCACTCGTGATCTTTTAAGACAGAATCTCAGGATAATAATAATAATATTTTCAGGACATTTATACACAGCGCCATCTAGTTCCAAGCTAAGCAGACGCTTGTGTTATGGCAACTAGATAACGAAAGAAATTACATATACCTACTTTTCTTTTGTAAATACATACATACAATACATAGCAACACCCAGACCCCACACAACTACAAATGTAAATGACAAATATAT
>DWAJ01005329.1:0-11646 GCA_018238005.1 Eurema mandarina | reverse complement strand
CCGTCCCGCGTGCGGCGCCGGGCGCGCCCACTAGTCGCCGGGGTGCTCCGGGCACGATCTGTTCACTTCGAACCATTGGTCTATACATCTGGAAATGAAAAATATAAGGTCAATGTCAATAGTTACATCAATAAGATATCCTCACATTGCAGTGTTGTCCTTTACAACTAATAAGTGTATTTTAAAATGGAAATAATCCCAACTTGTATACTCGTATAATATAACTCATATTTTTTAAATCGTATAACAAGAATTTTCAAAATCAGTTATATAATAGACAGATATATTCTACAAAAAATCTATTATTTATAAAAATTCTATTATATGCATACTAACAATGTATATATTTACACCCTGGTCAAGCACGTCAAGGATTACTTCATTATTACATTTTTATTTTTACATTACAGAAAACACATTTAAACTAATAATACGATATATTTAAAAGTAACTAATCATACATCAATTGTATTTTTATGATTTAAAAATAAAAAAAACAATTTATGTAAGATTCACGTTAAAATTACTAATTTACTACATTGTCAAATTGTCAATCAATACACATACATTGACCTATAAAAGTCTCGGACTATTCACGTCACTCAATCGGTTCCTACTACATGGCACGCTTGTCACTAAGTGAGGCCGACGCCACCGGCCTCAAAGGCATCGCTATTCGCTAGAGGCCTTTGATACTCTTATCGGAGCTTACGGTAAGCCCTGTATATCGATTCTGGCTCAATTTGCATTGAAGCCGTGTTTGTAATCATGTGGCATAGCGAGCTATATGTTGTACGACGAATAATATTTAAATAAACTATTTTTTTGATCAGAAAGACAAAGTAAGATGAAGTACATATTAACAATTACAACGCTATAATTGAAGAACCACTAATAAATTTTAATATTATATAATCTTTTAGATAATAATAAATCCTACTAATATTATAAATGTAAAATATTGTAAGCATGTATGGATGTATATTTGTTATTTTCAATCGTTTCAGTTTTGGAGTCAATCGCGGACAAACAACGTGACATGTAATTTATATACATATATTAAGACTAGCGGCCCGTCCCGGTTTCGCACTCGTAGACATAGTACTAAATATAGCCTACGTTACTCATTGATAAAGTAGCTCTCCATTGAAAAAAGCATTATAAAAATCGATCCAGTAATTTTTGAGTTTATTCGTTACATACAAAAATACAAATCTTTCCTCTTTATAAAATGAGTGTATTAAGATGACGTATCATGTCTGTGACTAGATGTATGCTGCGCATACGCACCCCTTGTGGTAGATACAGAGGCAGGGCAGGCGCGCGATGGTGTCGCCCGCCGACAGCTCCTCCAGGCAGATCACGCACTCGCCCTTCGAGTCGCTCAGCACGTCCTCTGGAAATACCAATCATACAGTTATACTGACGAGAAAATAGTTTGACATTTCCCGACACTCCTACGAATAATTAAAAATATTGCTAGCAACTCTTTATATCTTTATCTTTCTTTCTGTATGATAAGTTATAACCTTCACCCTAGAAAAAAGAAAACAGAGGTAGACACAGTTAAAAATATTATCTTGACGGAGATTTTTGAAAACCTATTTGATGATTGTAAATTAAATTCTTTTTTCCCGACCAGTATTGGATACCAACAAACCACGTATAGTACGCGTCATTTATATTTAGCGCTGAACGAAAATAGCTGCGCATCGTTAGCATCGCGCTCGTAATTGACGTATTGGTGTGAGAAAGACAACACGACTGGGACAACCAAACAATGCTCGCGCACCCGACGATCACGCGCCCTGCGCGCCTCTCCGTCCCCTCGATACCTTATTCTTAACTTCTGCGCAGGTTTCGTTCAGCGCTAAAGATTCGCGACGCGACCTATATTTAAAGTATTGCTTATTAGTGTTTGCGTGCATTTTACACAGTCTATGACCAGAGGTGGTCGCTCGCCATGAACATATGAATACTTATCCAATATCGCAATACGTACCATTGTAAGAGAGGCGCGGCCTGGTGAGGCACATGACCAAGTGGCACTCGATGTCGTCCGGCAACACGAACTTGCTGCACACCGGACATTTTATACCTGCAACGGACAGACACGTTCATTAGAACGTTTATCACCATACATTGATAAATATAACAATGATCAGGAATTTTATTTGTTGTTAATTCCAATGCTTCATAAAATTAAAGCAAATTACATTTCAGTTGCGTTTCAATATTACAATAGTTTAAAAAACTACCAGTATTAATTCGTCAATACCTCTATGTCAACTTTACGAAGCAATGGTTGCTTCGTAAAGTTGACATAGAGGTATTGAGATGCAATTTGATTCTTATCTAAGAGATGACTTAATCCTCCATACTATAGATAGTTGTTATTACACTTCACGTTATTTATAACCTTGTAAACAAACGTTTTATCACGTTCTCAATCAATATAATATATCTTATTAACAAAAGCCAATTCAATGACTCAACAATACCAATACCATCTAATACCGGTCCATACTTTTTGCCTCATGTTACAACAAACATGAATCTTATAAGGAAAAAGCTATGTTAAATGAAAATAGGCAATTCTACGAAGCACGTCATGTAGAAAGAGCTATTCAATGGGATGCTATATTTCTATAATACATGCCTACAAACATAGTATATGAGTGTGAAATCACTTAATACATGTAGTCTTTAAAATTCAAAGCAAAACAAAAATGTCACAAGAAAATAACATAGCACTGGAAGTAGCGTTATTGAAGTGTTCCCCGATCGGAAGAATATTGAATGAAGGGATATCGAAACCCGTGGCAGGGAAGCGAATCTCCCGGTTTGCGGTGAATACTGAGTAGTCGTGTTCCTGAATATGTGAACGCAGACAGGTGACGGATATCTACAACCGTTTAAAAACTCGAGCTATCAGAAAAAGGAAATTACTGGTTGAGAATGTGAAGAGAAAGAATTTTGAGTCACTGCGCAGTGCAAAGGCAGAAAATATTGAAAAAAACTGGGTTTATCTGGTTTAAAACAGGTAAAAGCGCAGGATATCTTTTTAAATTACATAAATGTTAACGTCTCAGATTTATTTAATGTACTGTACATTATTTTAAGCGACAAAGGAAATCCACCTGCAATAATAAGATATGTAAAACATATTTTAGAACTGTCTTTATTATTTAATTATTTACATCATATAAAACAAAACACTTCTATAACCCGACTACATACTATGCAAAACTCAAATTTCCATAACCTATAACACCCTTGCCACTATAAGGAATCTTTTGACACCTCATTAAATCAAACCGTATCATTATTTTAAGCGCTATGATTGAACGTACCAACGAACACTATTTATACCACAAAAATCATTTTGCAGTACATAGTTCCTACATCTCATAAACAACGAACAAATACGCTCCTAACATATTACATTTCAATTTTATATCCCATGTTTTATTTCCAATAAACTTCAGTTATTAAACCGGCGTCATGGAAAAATGAGACTGGTGCATTGGAAAATAAAAATTTCGGTAAACGTTTAAATTAAATCTTTTAAACCATATTTTTCTATAAGTAGAAATATTTTCAATATTTCGAAAAACCAACCACGTTAATGTGCATATAATATTTAAATGCAGCAAAAATTCCTATTACAATGATTAAATACAATTTAAGGTATCAAATTCAAATTCAATATAAACAAGGTCATTAAGACGACAATGGTTTTACTTTTAGTTCAGAATCAAGCAAATACAAGAATATAATAAGATACATGTGTATCGGTAGGCGTATATATATGTAAATAAAATCGAAGGATTATACAACAACTAACATTATCAACATAGTTAAATAAAGCGATTGCAATTTTCTAATGCCTTAATATTTCAAAATGAAAATATCTATACAGCCAACGAACCTACCTCCTAAATGCTTCAAAAAAGAGATTAAATTTATCAGTAGCTGATTGCGGTTTAACGAACTCTATGTAACATGGAGCCAGACAGACAGAATGTACCTATTCATTAATCTACTATTCAGCTAACGTCTGCTTTAATTTTCCATTCAATCTCGATTCCCTGCGAGATTTATTTATGGAGACTAGTAATATGTCATTTCACGTCGTGATATTACGCTGCCTGTAAGGGAATCTTGCTAGTTCAATTTGCCCCTTTTTGAGTTTTGGAAAATGAACTGCTGATAAATAACATAAGTGAAGATTGTGTATGTAGCAGCCAAAAAAAGGGTTTGCCTGATAGTCAAGCTCAAATATACCTCTTTCAACTAGGCTACATATAGTATCGCGGAAGAGTCTGCGCAGGCACCCGGGATGCCCACTCGCTGCGGCAGAACGGTAAAAAGTGGTCATTTCCGCGAGGCCCATGGGTCCTATGAGGATTTCCCCAATATAAAAAAGCATACACACTTTTAAATCGTCATGGTATTACAAAACAAAAGTACGGATAGTAAGTGCGTCCATTAAAAATCGTAAACATTAGTGCTTTAGGAATGCGTTACCGGCTTTAATAAATCAGAAAGGAAGGGATTTGTAATTTAATGGAAATAGGGTTAGGATAAAGGAGGGCGGGAAGAGAAAAAATGAGCTTCCAGTACCAAAACGTAATGACATCTTTGATCAGGTGCTATTTAATGCCATATGGTTAAAGGTGACACAATTCAGCCCTACGACATAGCTCTTCCATCTTCAAATATTCCATATGATGTTGGTCGTGTCATTAATTATACGAAGCAAGTTTATAATAATAAGCCATTTTCTATAATGCATTTCAGCATCACCAATGCTGGTCACTCTGGCAGTACTAGCGCTGGTGCATCAAGCTTCAGCCATCGTGGACTGTCGGCTCGCCTGCCGCCGGTGCCGGGAGAAGGTAGTTTTGTACTAGACCTTGAATACCTTATGGAAAATTAATAATTTACAGTAAGGTTCGAATTCTTTGGTGCAGAATAAGGTTAGCACCATCTCATACTATTATTGGGTCAAAAACTATAGCCTTATATAATACACTATTAATAGAAATCGATAGATTATCTCTCTCTTCTGGTTTTCATCTTTCCCAAGGAATAAAACTTGAATACGCTTACGATTAGGCGTGAACTAGGTCAAATACTTATTTTAAATTTAAAAAAAAATTCAATGTATATTCTCAGTATATAAAAAGTTTGTCCGCGATTGACTCCTAAACTACTGAACCAATTTTAAAGTAAATTTGCACACCGTGTGCAGTTTAATCTTATTCTTAACATACATCATGATATATGCAAGCAAAGCCGGGGCGGGTCGCTAGTTAAATCATAAAAATTTAGCCATCCCTTCCCCTATAGGTTGACCACCGCGAGATGGTCGAGGTATACTGCGCCATGTGTAACGAGTGTAAGGAACGGAGAGTAGAACGCATGCAAATGGCTACCACTACCACCATTGCTACCACCACTGTTAGCGAGGATTGCGAAGAGCCAGGTAAAACAGTTTACTGATCTTTATACAAAAGAGGTTGTTTCAACCTTCATAAAAAATATTAAAGTACTACCTTTATTTTAACGTCAACTATGGTGACATATGATTGCTATGATAATATTCCATTTTTTCTTTTGAATAACCGGCCTTTTATACCGGGTTAAGGTCGAATGTTATTGATTATAAATCAACAGATCATACACCCGATAATTTAACTTGTACAGAGGCAAATGAATGGTCATCAGTTTATTATTCATCGACGTATTCATTTCAGTCGGTACATTGCCTATAACAGAAATGAGTTCTTCAATATACTAAATACGTATACAATAAACGAACACACTAATTAACAAAAAATAGATGTAGTAATCCTAGTCGATATTTGTAAGCAAAATGTTCCCTGAGAAAGATTTCTTGCAACGAATATTTTCTTGGAAGAGATGTTTGGATTTGTACATAATTGGTAGGTAGATGTAAGAATGTTTTTCACTCTTTTATAAATTACTTTATAGATTTAATAAGTAAATTTTTGTGTAGAGGTAGATTGAACACTTCATTGCAAACAATAACTTATAAAATTCTAAACCTGGTCTCACAGAACCCGAGCAAACCTGCGAAGAGACGGAACCACCAAAGGTTCCGCTCAAGAAGAAAGTCACAACGACAACCACATCGACAACCAGGCGCCCTTGCCCCAAGCCGCGCAAGAAGCAACCACTTTGCTTCTGCATGCCGTGGCAACCGGTCGCCATGTGCCCCTGCCCCACCGGACCCCTCGACCCTTCGAAGCTGGAACCACCCCATAAACTCAAGTCACCCGATGACTATATGTATGTGTATGTGGGTGTACCGAAAAACTTGATGAACGACGACGTAGTCGAGCTTTCATAACTATTCTATAAAGCCTTTTTATTTTTAACTAGCGACCCGCCCCGGATTTGCTCGCGTATATTACGCATGATCGTTGAACAGCCGCATTTCAAAACGGCCAATTTTCAAAACGTCTAGCCGTAATGTAATACAGCGGATTATACAATCCACCTGCGACATATACATTTAACTTTGACTTGCGACTCTTCTGGGGTACTTAATATAAATTAAATGACGTGTCAAAAGGCAGTAACGTGATGTTTTAGCAACGTGGACGTATTTAGTGAATGCGGAGCGCTACGTGCCGCCGGGAAAGGTCAAGTGCATTGCGTTTGCATATTTTTAACGGTTGCAAAAACAAATCATAATTACATACTTATGTTAAGTTAAATTAGTGAAGTCATGTATTTGGATAAGATGTAATCTTAATATATCTTAATCCAGGTTAAATTAAATTTAAAACTTTCCGTTCAGTTTAATAGGTATGTGTAATTATTACGTTATATACCTATTATATTTTAAAGCACTACGCCACCTAATTGTGCTTGCTGGCTTGGTTGCCTGGAAGTCAGGAGTCACTCTTGACCGCCAGGCCACCAGTTACGATGTTTTATTCTAATGTAAAGTGTTTATAATGTGTAATGTGTAACAAAGTGTAAAAAAATAAATAGTTTAAGGCATTTTTTATCAAAAAGGAAATTCCTACATTCCAATTGATTATCGCAAAATTACCACGTCCACAAAAAAATCACCACAAACACAACCACAAAATAAGTAAAATAGATCTCTAAGATAGCATTTACAGAACACATCGATTTCAAAATTATGAAATTTAACTTCCGTGGATCCAATTATGTTTAAGGCTATAAAAGAAATTTCCAAAAGCCTCCCGAGACGCGCCCAAGGCTCTCGCTTGACATTTAATTTCCTTAAATAAATACAACCTTGCTTTGAAAGCTCTACATTTTTAAGTTTGCAAAGTATCTGTAACCTTTACCCGGTGTTGCGTGCAAGATCGCATACTTCACTCTGTGCCTACACGTAAAATATATTTTTCTATTTTTAACAAGCGATATTTACACTTATATTATAAAGAGAAAAGATTTGTATTTTTGTATGTAACGATAAAATTCTAAAAGTACTGGACTGATTTTAATAATTCTTTTTTCATTAGAAAGCCACATTATCACTGATTAACATAGGCTACATTTAGTACTATGTCTACCTGTGTGAAGCCGGGACGGGCCGCTATTATTTTATAAAAATGGACGTGTTTTTAAGCAACAAGAGATATTACTTAAATAAAAATTTATACACTCTTAATAGAGTCATGTTTTAAAAACAGTAAGGCCAAATTGGTTAGTGGATTCGCACAATCACACTTTAATCACTCTTTGTAAGAAAATCAGATAACTATTTTATTTATATAGATAAAGATAATGGTATCTTGCCGTTGCCATAACTTTATTTTAGTATTATTTAAAATCTATATGTATATATAAAACAAAGATGGATTTGTTACATCACTTATAACTCGACATCGGCTAGACCAATTTTCAAGGTTTTTGGTTGGTCGAATTTGTCGAAACCCCGAATAGCAGAATACATCTTCAAAATAATAAAACTTAATATAGTCAAAGTTTATATGGAAGTCCACGCGGACGGAGTCGCGGGCAACTGCTTGTAATATATATAAAGGAATTGCAAATACGTCTTATAGTTAACTACAAACGAGTATCCAATATCGACCCTTTCATATGCAATGATTGGAAATAAACCGTACTTGACCCAAAAAAGGTAGTCGCTAGGCAATCCCCCGCGAGCCACAGGTAGTCGCGTGTCTTGTTAAGCGACTGTCTATTTCTGACTATCCTATCCTAATAATATTATATATGTGAAAGTTTGTAAGGATGTATGTTTGTTATTCCTTCACGCAAAAACGGCTGGAACGATTTAGTTGAAATTTGGTATGTAGAGATAGATAATACCCTGGATTAACACATAGGATACTTTATATACCGGTATTGCCCTGGGAACGGGGCACCGCTAGTTAGAAATATGTACTGACGACTTCAATTTTTTTATAACATAGTAGGCAAAGACCATATTGTTCGACACTTCACACAATCTTTAAGTCGTAACATGACTTTTAATATTGAATGTTTCATCGACTTTTGCAACGATCTGTACATAATTGGTGTATCGTTACGTGATTCGCTTCTGACGAACACTGTTCAAGTTTCCACCGACGTCATCTAATATTGTGTTATTACGGTAATTCCTATGAATAATACGTGATTTTATACACAATTTTGACTTGTTATATTATTATTACCGAACCTTTACGTTTTATTTCATTAATAGTTTGTTGCCAATAGGTAGACTCTTTTTACTAAAGTTGTACCAACAATTTCTGATATACGACACGCTGAATGATATTTTCTTGATACAACATACATATATATACTACTCTTTAACGAAGAAGTTCAAAGAAGAAAAATTCTTTTCTTATGAATTACATCGTCACAACTAAACCAAATGTAAATTAAATTGTATTTAATGACAAAATATCAAATTTGGACGGTGTTTCAAAAATTTTCAATAATAATAGAAGTCAGCAAAAATTATGAACCTTCTGCTTCTTTGAACAGCATTATATCAGGTGGTATATCAATAGTAAAGTCATTGGGACCTCACACATCAGAACAATAACCTATCAGCTCTGAACGTGATACGCAAACAAACGATTCTGTCACTAACAATAAGACATCTTTCAATTGTCTTTGTTCGACACATTTTATTTAACACGTTCGGTTTCTTGAAACACTGGCCAGGTATTTTTTATGGCTGCGAATTGCGCCGAGTTCAGATCGCGCTTATGATATTTTTTCAAGACAGTATATATATACAGCAGCCCACATGTCAAAACGATAGAAAAGAGATAGTTTTGTCAGTTGCGCGTGAAAGCACCGGCAACCAAAAGGTAAGACGTCCCAATTAGGATGCTTTTGTGTCTTCAAAATTTTGCGCTTATAACATATCAATTTATTATAATATAATTGACTATGGTATTACAATGTAACTTTAATTGTTAATTATCCGCATATAAATGTCACGATACAGGAAAAATACCAGTTGTAAAATTATTCGCTTCATACTGTATATATAATATGTAGGTATATATACGAATTGATTACAGCTTATCTTTCGACATCTTAATTGAGTTTTTTCCATTATCAGCCACCAGTAGGCGCGCGTCATTAATCATATTGGTATTAATTCAAGGGTCTTTTACAAATTACAATTATATTTAAAGTTAATAATAGGCCAGTAATACATTCGCGCAGACAAACCACGAAAAAAAACCTACCTATAGTTTGCTTTCTCTTATATGTTGCCGGCCTTTAAGATATAACATGTACTTTGTTCTTAAAAAATGAATATAATCTAGTTCTCTTAATAGTCTCTATTAGGTAATGGTCATTTACGCTTACTATCATTTGTCAATTAAAACGTCAAAAATTTGGAATAACTTTGACTGTGACACTCTTAAAATTACTATCTACTTCAATTCTTATGAAATGTACGTCTGAAGAAAACTAATTTTATTAGTTTTTTTTTTATAATTTAGACTGCTTGACAACTAAGTTTTTTATAATATAAGCTCTCTGGAACAGCAGCCTTTTAAAGAAATACACTATCTTAAAATTTTTAAAGAACATTGTCAGCTATTTTTTATACTAGTTATAAGATATTTCACATATTAATTACATTTTCCCAGTTTTACAAACTTGACCGAATTAATTTTCGTCTCGCCTCGTGGCCACCGAGTGCATATGTACGAAAAACATTGCAAAATTCACTTCGCTTTCAACGTCTAAGGTTAACCGATTTCGCAATTGTTATTCAAATATATATATACAATACGTTATGTCGTTAAACAATTTGTGTAATACACCAGGTATTTAATTCTTGTAACTTATCACTACATGGTATAAAACAAAGTCCCTTTCTTCTGTCTGTCCTTAAGTCTTATGTATGCTTAAATCTTTCAACTACTACAATTAGAATTTTCTTTTACTTAGTCAAACTTTACCCAAAAACTATACGAATTAAAATCATCTTCAAATCAACGTGCAAATATTCGTGGAGCATCTGCCGCGACCCGCGCATTCAAAAACAACATTCATTTATTTATATTCCGTTATTAATAACTATTTCCAATAAACCGCCGCTCTTGTGTATACTATATAGTGTATACGATTCTCGACGGTTCTGTGACCTTTTATTTCAAGCAAAACAATAAACCTGACATTTGAATGAAACATACATTCAGTAAATATTCCTATTGACTTTACTATTTCTGAATATTACATAAGCGAGCAAATAACATAAATTATTTATTACCTCAATTTTACAAACATACTAGTCGCGTCCTGCAGTTTGTCTTACTCAGTATCCTTTAACTTGACAATACCGGAATAAACAGTAGCCTACGTTTGATTCTAGGGTCTTATATAACTGCATGCCAAACTCTGAAATCCATTTAGTAGTTTTTGCGTGGTGGGGTAACCAACATCTAAACATCCCTTAACCAAATAAAAATAATATGGTACTAAATACCGGTTACTACAGCAATCCCTATTCAAAAATATATATGTATACACTAATACATGTGTTTCAAAGAAAAGCGCATGCAAACAAACATATACTATATATTTTATAGCATATAATTATACACACATTAGCATAGATCGCCTGTCCCTTCGCACAACGCGACCGTGAACCAAACTACGTCAAACTTTATTGCCAATAACTCCGATATATTTGGACAACTATTTATAATGATTAACCTCTTACATTAACATCCTGACAACATTATTCTTTACACCATCAAATGTCATCCTTTAACATTATAATAAAGAAAATCTTAACCAGAAACGCCTATTATTTCCTTATGATAACTATTGTATGTATAACCACTTAATCTATACATATAATAAAAACGTAACGAATCGCTGTCTGTACATGAAAGATATAAGAGAAAAAATATTATAGGAGACCTTTTTTAAGGCAATAGAACCCGAAACAATGATTTTTTTAATTTTTGTCTGTTTGTCTGTTTGTTTGTGCACGCTAATCTCAGAAACGGCTTATCCTATCTAGATGGGGTTTTCAATGATATATTGTGGTAAGCTTCACTTAACATTTAGTGTTTAATTCGTGTCAATCGGGTGATAAATAAAAAAGTTATGGCAATTTAAAGAATCACGTTGAACTTGCTGAAC
>DWAJ01005328.1:0-11646 GCA_018238005.1 Eurema mandarina | reverse complement strand
AAATATGTAATGCATACTAATATCCTTCTACTAGAACTTCCATCACGCTTAAACTACTGAACAGATTAGAACTAAATTTGGTACACAGATGGTCTTGAGCCTGAGAAAGAACATAGGCTACTTTTTAGTTGAAAAAAGGGTAAAAGGGGGGGGTGGTTTCAAAGTTTATATGAAAGTCCACGCGGACGGAGTCGCGGGCAACAGCTAGTTTTCAAACATATTAGTTGATGGTATCTTTTTAGTTCTAAATATAATAATGGAATTCTCATTGCTTACTGTTTATAATTTATTTATTTTTCTTTCAGATTCATGCAAGATGAAGCAGAAAAATGGTAAGGGATGAAGGTTTCTTTATTTATTTTTTATGTACTTGTACAATAAATTATAAATTAAAATTAAAATTAATTTATAATGTGCTATGCGTTCCAGTCGCCGCCGCAGCCTGATGAACAACGTGTACATGGGCGACTTCCCCGAGATGATGAAGCAGGTGGTCGCGAGCAGCGGCGGCGTGTTCGTGTACCCGCACCTGCTGCCCGCCACGCCCTTCCGCCCCGACCTGCTCAAGCGGCGCCTCAACTATCTGCCTTCTGAGGAGAGGTAGATATGTACCTTTAGCTGAAAGGGTTGTTATATATAGGGTGTGAAAAAAAACTGTCATTTTGAGCCTCGATCCGGCTCGAAAGACCATGAAAATACTAAGAATATACCCTAAGGGGAAGGACCTTGAAAAACGCGTTAACTAGGGAGGTGGTTCTTTGGGTAGTTTACGGGTTGGCTGAAATAGTTCTGGCCATACGTGGAGTCTTTTTCGATCCGGCTTGAAGGACCATGAAAAATGGGTTAACAGTTTACTGGAAAGATTTTCGAGTGGATTATAGGTTGCTTGCATCAGTTGCGTGGAGGGGAATCTGATCCAGTTATCCCTTAACAAAGTTATAATTTACCATGTAACAACCATAATTGTTTCGCTTGAAATTGATATAAATATTCAATTATAATGTCTCTCACAGGTTAATAGTCCTCGGCTTGGATCAATTCTGGTCATACGTGGAAGCTAACCCAGATATCTACTCAGCTCCATCGAGGGGCAACCCTCGCCACCGCTGGGGCTTCACGGCCACCGTGGAGCTGGTCTGCAAGCACATGTTCCCCTGGCTCTCCATGAAGACCCTGGCCTGCCACATCAAGGCGATGAGGAAGCAGAAGACCAATGAGGACCATCCTATTAAGGTTAATACGTCCAGATTTAATACCCAAACCATTCTAAGTTTCATGTCTAACAATATAGATCTAGCCGTCCCTGTTTTACTCGGATGGGATTTTACCCGCGTAATTCTTAGAATATGTACAGTCAACAAAAGTGCACATTTAAATATTACAAAACAGCGCGACACCAAAATTTTTAAATAATTGGATTGGCTTTTGCGGTTTTAAGAATATTTTAATGTTTAACATATTTTTAGTAGGCTGTTCTTATTTTTAGCTGGATACTGTTAAAGTTATAAACTGAAAATACAGTATTACAATTTCAGGTTTTTACAGTCCTATTATTGTCCTATCACTTCATAGTATAAAATAAAGTCGCTTTCTTTGTCCCTAAATCCCTATGTATGCTTAAATCTTTAAAACTGCGCAATCGATTCTCATCCGATTTTTTAATGGACAGAGTGATTAAAGAGGTACGTTTATATGTATAACATACAAATGCGGACGAAGCCAGGATCGCTAGTTATTTATATAGTACTGTACATGTTATTTGTAGAAATTCTTCGCTTCCCGCTACGTAGAGCCGACAGAACACACATTGCTGCCGTTCAGCCCTGAGATAACATTATATGAACAACCCGAGGACGAGGTGCCAAGGATATGGATAAGATACTTGGCTAAAACTAGCAAGCGATTCCGGGTATGTCACTTGTATTTTATATACTATTCAGTTTTTATGTAGATTATAATAATTATTAATTTTGAAATAAAGTGTAAAATTATTATTATTAGGTACCTACATAATTTCTGACCAAGTAGAATCAGAGGCTTTATTTTTTAATGCACATGTATTTTTTTATTGTTTACTCTCAAAACTCAAAATAGAACGCCATGTGAATGGGGTTTCACAAATGAAACTGCTTTAGATAGGGGTAAAATTTGACGTCTTGTAAGATATGTTTTCTTGATGAATCCTATATTGCATATTTCTATATGATTACCTTTATTTACTTGTTTATATTGCAGTCATTCTACAACAAAAGGCGTATACCGCACGCTATAACACCAAAAGGGCTAAAAATAACTCCTGATACAAATATTCAAGAGGCTCAGAAACGGCCGTTACCGATCATTTTCACAGAAATGACCAAAAGCAATAGAATTAACGTACACGAGGTGCAGCCGACGGAACCCGATAGAATAGACATTAATATACAAAAAGAACCTATTTCAAACTTATGTACTATAGTTCAAACAAACTCCAACATAGTGCTTGCTCCTATTGAAGCTGTTCCTGACAATAACAATTCTAGCACAGATAATACAAAAACCACAGATAATGTAAACCTAAGCATAGATAATAAAACTAGTACAGATTCAAATCACTGTACATGTTGTATATTATTAAGGAAAATATCTAAATTCAGACAGAAAAGGATCACAGAGTATATTAAGAAGTTCAATGTTGTATTGGCCTGTCCTTGCCGGAGTGTGAAACATCCCAAAATGTCTAATAAATTAAAATTGCTCTTACGGTATTACAAAGGGTATTGGAAGCATATATTTGATGAAGTACAAGATAGAATCGAGACATTATCTGGTAAAGAGAATAGTTTAGCTAGTGATGTGATCGAGGAGGAATCTAAAGATATAGATGCAAAAGATTTTGGTAAGTGATTAATTATGTTAATGTTTCTTATTCGGTGCAAGTATTTTAGTTGTTGAACCCTTACGTTCGACCGCGGTATTTTTCCGTGGTCGTACGGATTTAATTTTTTAAGTATATCTCAATTAACTAATCCAATGTGACAAACTTCATACATTTTTACACAATCGTACATATTAGTATAAATTTTTTCATGTGTGCTCCAATATGGTATACCTCATACAATATTTTTATTTTTTGTTATATGTATGTATAATTTTCAGCCTTCGTAACAATGTTTCAAATCCGGCTTGCAATGAGGGAAAATAAAGTACGCAATACCCTAATAAAGAGGCGTCTCTTTACAATACTTTCTCGCTACAACCCTGACACCGGTGACCCTACTGACCTCATGAAAAATATTTTCGAAGCGTGTGATATCGATTTAGCTGATATGTACAAAGAGTTCCTGGGTTTTCTCACAGCTGAGCAAGCGGAAAAAATTGGAAAATTCAAAGATTATTTTGTACAGAATTGTATGGAGGCCTTGATTGTTAAGACTGAGGTGAGATATGAATCGTTATTTTTTTTTTTTGTTATAACGGCTTTCTATTTAAAGCATAAGAAAAGCTATTGTCCATTGTAAGCTTTGCATGAGGACATAAGATACAGAATTCTTCACATTTATAATATTGTTAATTCTTTCGATCAATAATTGTAAGGCTTAAGTTAAGAATCTAGTGGTGAAAGTCGAATTATTTTTATCATTAATGACAGTACCGATTTAAGTAAACACCTTGAAATGTAAAATTAATAAAACGAAGTTTTATCTAACGCGGGAATAAACACAGGGCAGAAAAAGTATTGTTTTTTTTTCACTTTTACAGGAATTAGTTAAAGAAAATAAGACAAAAGTGGACATATTTAAGTATTTACAAAATCTTTCAACTATGGAACCCCCTTCGTGTGTGATTTGCACCAATCTACTGGAGTGTATGAAAGGGTATCCTGAACTAGCAAGGTATTGCTTCTCCTTGTTTCCACATAAAGCGAAAAAGGTGCCTCGGTAAGTTTAAAATGCCTTTATAGAAGAAAAATCATGCAAAAAAATTGTCTAGAAGAAAATTAGAATAAAAATATATAGCAGTTATGCAGGGAACTATATCTTGTAAAAATCGTCGAAATCATACCGAATAAGTATTTAAAAAAACCAAGAAAAAATAGTAGAATATAAAAAATTTCATATACTAAAATCATTTTTTAATTTATTTGCTCTTTATAATTTCAGGACCAAATCAGTGGCCAGTAACAGAGAAATAAAAAGCGAACTACATACACAACAGATAAATATACAAGTACATATTACAGATAATGAACAAGTAATGGATTATGAAGTACAGAATAAAAATGAAGTACATACTAGTGGAAGTGGAAGTAGCAATCTGGACGAGGATGAAGCTGAACAAGGACCTTTGAGGATATGTGAGGACAGTTATCAGGAACAAGAAATGTCATCTGGGTAAATATCTTTATAACTTTTTAACACTTTTCTACATACTATTAAACAAAGTCGCTTGTTCTGTCTCTATTTCCCTATATAAGCTAAAATCTTTAAAAATATGAAACCGAGTCTCATGCGGTTTCTATAATAGATAGGGTGATTCTAGATAACGGTTTATATGTATATTACATGCATATATTATGCATCGAATATCTGGGGTGGGTCCCTAGTGTTCTTACTAACACATTCATTTGTTAAGAATGACGGTGTCATATATCTATAAAATATTTGTTAAATCAGACCAGACATTTCCATGGTTCAACCTTCAAATAACTAAACCTTTTAGTCTGGCTTTTAATAAGTACTTGTTCATTTTTAATAATATTTTGCTCTATAATCGACATAGTTGTATGATAATTATATTACGATATAATAAATATTAAAGCAAAGTTTATATGTAATAGTTTACATATTTAATGTATATGTCATCTCAATGGTTAGTGTATGAAATTACTAGTATCATTTGAAATAGTTATTCAGATTTATACGTTGAATTCAAGTACTTAAAAATCTACTATGTATAAATCTCTTTTTTAGTGAGGAAGAAACAAAAAATATTGAAGCGAAAAATACTACAGAAATGAATGGCTCGCAACAATCGGCAAAAGTAAGTAACAGAAAAGCTTTAAAAAAGTTTTCGCAGTAGTTGAATGACAATGATTATGGCATCTGTGTTGGTAACGTAACTTATCACACTTAAATTTAATTGATTTTATTAAGGCCTGTACCTGGAGCCTCACTCATAGTTTTTAATGTGCATAAATATTAAATGCATAATATATTTAATAAGGTGGTCCACCCAGTTTTAACCGACCAAAAAAATATCGAGGTTTTTCGCTTCATCCTTAGGTTTTTGTAATTTTATTTAAAAGTATAACACAAAAGTGATGTTCATTTTCCAATCTAGGATGTAACTGAAGAGACAGATGATACAGTAAAAAATACAGTAATAAAATCAGAAATAGTAGATGACATTGATGACCAAGAGGAATCCATGCTGTGCTATGAAACCAATCAACATTCAGAAGACAACGAAAGCTCTGAGTGGCAACGAGATGATGATAAACTAATATTAGAATATATTCAAGAATATATAACACCTGAAACAAACTTTAAGAATTTCAAAGATGATGTCTTTGAAATTCTTGAAGAGAAGAATGTGCCACAAATGATCGCTGAGAGACTGATGAAAAAAAGTATAGATGATGTCAGAGACAGAATGTCCTATTTATTAGAAGTACTACAAGCTACCTCTCTTAAGATAATTAAATAAATAAACTGCATGTTATTTATTCAAATTGTTTTTTTTTATTCAGACATGAAATAAATAATTTGGTAGGAAAGCTTTTGTATTGTTTTTCTTGAAATATGATAAATTTATCATTTTTAATTAAAACATCTGCTAATGGCGAATTTGAGATATAAAAATGATCCTTATCCTATGTATAAGGTATTGGTTTAAATATCTTATACATAGTGTAGAAGATATAATTCCGAAAATTTGGGGGGTACATTTAGAGAATGATATTTGAAGATATACAGTGTAGTAACTAGTAAACCTATAACTGCAGTAAACTTAATTTTTTATTGAAAAAATAAAGTTAGTAAAATAACTCTTCCATGTTCCAACCACATTCACATGCTTTATGAGGTGCGGCAGATAGCGAACATACGGTTCTTTTTATTAGCTAAAAATTAGTGTGCAGTCTAGTGCAATTTCCCCTTTTTTATTTATCTTGAATTTTCAACGACCTGCCGCTCGGTTAATGAAGTATGCACTGTACTACACTGTGTAAATATAAGTAGCGGCACGAATATTTAGCGCTGAACGAAACCTGCGCAGAAGTCAAAAATAAGGTATCGAGGGGACGGCACGGCGCGCGATCGTCGGGTGCGTAAACGTTGATTGGTTCCCCATATTGTTGTGTTTCTCGGACCAATACGATGCTCCGCTTGCAAGCGAGTACAGTCACGTTCAGAAAGTTTTGAATTGCGTTAAAATTAAGTTTTGTTGAAATTGTTAAACTTTGGTTGTTAAGTTTCTTTTTCTTTTTTGTAAAGTTATACTCGATTGTTAAGTTTTTGTTTACCGATACAGACGAATAATGTCGTAGTCAAATAAATTATAAAATTATGAACTGGTTATATATTATCTTAGAAGATATTAGATAAGACAACCCAAACATTTAATTATATCATAATATCCATTACATATTTAATTACCTATTAAATAACTGAATTTTCATACTTGCATATTAAAAGCCTCATCATTCAGCATTATATATTATCATAAAATTAAAAAAATAGTTAATTAAATTATCTTAAGGTCACAATTATAATAACAGATAAATATTTAATAGTATTTTCAAATCAATTACGGGCGCGATTGTACCGATGCGCAGCTATCCCCTCTACTTCTCGTTCAGCGCTAAACATTCGTGCCGCGACCTATATCTATTGCTGATTGGAGAATAATTGCTGAGTTAGCGATACCGAATTGGGCAACTGGTGTGATTCGCGGTATCAACTCCGCGTTGCATTGATTGGGAATTCAGACTACAAAGTTAATATTAGTCCCTTATATACTAATTATTTAAAAAAAACCGTTTTTATTTTGCAACTCCTAGGCTCGCTCTTTTTATCCAAATACAATCTGTAGGTATTTAAAATACGTCAACTGTCATGTGACTGACAACTTCAAATAAAAGGTCATTGTTTATAAATTTGAATTTTGACCATTTCCATTTTCCAGTTTTTAAATTTTACCTTTTGATAATATTGTGGAAATTATTATCTTAAATCAGAAGACTACTATTAGACCTCTATTCTCAACTTGTAAAAGAACTCAAGAATGGCGCGATACAGCAATGAAAACAAAGAGGAGAGTATTGATCCGGCTTCCATATCCTCGAACATAACAAACAATATAAAACAGGTAAATTGCTCTATAATAGTTAAAACATATTATTAATACGTGACGGCATGTCACGTATTAATAATATTCTTTAAAATAATTACATGTTGTTTCAAATACAGGATAATATAAAGGAGCTTCTTCACGGGTCATTCCAAGACAATAAAACAAAACTCGGTAATGATGCACTAACACTTGTAGTTGAAGTGGCCAAGTGCCTTGTTACGGAAACATGCTTAAGAGCTTCCACTCAAGCGCTCAAAGAAAGCTGTGACAAAGTCGAAATTGAACACGTCGAAAAATGTTTGCCGCAATTGGTTCGTAAGCAAAATAAATAAAATAACACACGATATATTTCTGATTGTAGTATAAGTGCTATTAAATAGAAAATTATAACTCAATAAGAATCCTTTGTTATATATAGGCTATGATTATTTATTTATTTTAAGTGTACTACTTTGTTTGCAGATTTTTGTTTGTTTTTCTGTTTTACTAATTTAATTTTTTTTTTCTCCTAGATGTTAGATTTTCCATGAGCTTTCACACCTGTAGTTTTGGAAGAAGGAAAATATCTACCCCTGACATTTGCTGTATAAATCAATTTTGTACCTGTTTTTCTTATAAAAATGTTTATGGTGTTTTTTAAGTATAAATAGCATAGAATTAGTACTTAAGCTTTAATAAATTAAGTATTTCTGTAAGTAGAGTTTTATTATTTAATACTAAAAATGTTACCCTTTTTTAAATTGTGAAATATTTTTTCTACAGGTATTGTAAATAATTCTAATTGAATCATTTTTGAGTCTTCAGCATTATTCATCAATACATACAGGAATACAGAGTATTAGAATTATTTAATTAATAGGTAGGTGAATGTTTTGAAATAAAAATACAGTTTAAAAAAACTTTGATACAAATATTTTTTCCTATAATATTAACACTTTACTGTACATTACCGACACAAACTGAGACATTTAAACATTCTTTTTTTGTTTAAAAGTAACCTATTACATAATAGCCAAATGCAATGCACATTTTTTAGAACTGACAAAAAATTAAATAATGATTTATTATAGGTAACTGGTTACAAGTATGAATTTCAATTTTTATGAATGTCTAGAATAATTAATTATATGGTACTTCCTTTCTACACACTATGAAACATTTCTGTTATCTAAAAGATATTAGGAAAGAAATATTGGTCAATGGAAAAATACTTTAGACAATTTCTATACTTACATATCAACTTTTCCCTACCAATTTGTGTCTAAACCTACAGCTTTATATTACAGCCAATGTTTTTTGATATAAAAATAATTTTATAGGCGGGCAAATGCAAAGATTGTTAATTTTTTGCCTACTTTTCACAATTGATATTACCATTTTAGTAGTACGTTTGTACCAAGCTAAATAGCTACAGCTAACTTCAATGACAATTAGGAATATTAGGTACTTTACCTATCGACAATTGATGCCTGTGGAAGCACCAAACCATTTTTATAAAAATACCTTTAATAGTATACATGATGAATAGGAATCATTTTATGTATAACAAACTAGAACAACACTGTGATTTAACTCTGCTATTATAAAAATAAAGTACAGCATAACCATACAATACTTTTTTACAATCAACATGTGAACAACTAATTCGGAATCACTCTAATTGAATATTTCTGTTCAGTTAATGGTGTCTGATACATGTCTAAAATCTAAAAATAAATAATATGCAACATTATATTTGTGCCATAACGAATGCAAGAAATTTAAAAAGAAAAAGTATTGAAATACAAACATTTAACACAGACAGCTTAATTAGTAGAATTATTTTCCTAAGGTACTGCCTAAAACATCAAGTTTATTTTCATCCTCATCATTCAATAATGCAATTATATATTTCTTTAATTAAGAATTATACATTAACAAAACCATCAAACATTTACTTAATATTAAGTATAAAAGTAAAAACAGTACATGTAGGTGTATATTGTATAACATGGTACTATCGGCTATCACCTTTAGGTAATGTATCAAATGTATCAATGCCTACTACTATACAGTCGATAAATAAGTGTACATTAAGTGATTGTTTTCAGTAGGCACATGAGTTCTGAGTTAACAAGTACATGCATTTAAAAGTCACAAGATAATGTTACATTTGTATATAAATGACAACTTTAACATGAAATTTGAAACATTTTTAACTTCAATAGATACCTATCCAATATCCATGAGATGTATATCATATAATATTGTATTAAATCGGAAAATCACTGTGTAATAGGGTCGTGTCTTTTATGTTTGGAATTCAAATGTGGTTTAAGCATTAGTGCTTTATACTTTTCACAGTTTTAAAATTATCTCCACATTGAATATTTTTTCTGCTTTTTCAATGCATTATTTGTAACACCAAAATGTAGGCATCATCATATCAGTCTTGCTTCTGAAATTAAGTTGACAAGTGCAATAAAAGGACACCATTCTAATATTGTCACTATTAGTAAGACAAATGGGCCGTATTAAATTCACAGCCCAATAGTTGCACATAATGATCTCATCTTTGATTCCGAGTTTGAAAATTTTAGATGGACATGTGGAACAAAGATAGAATAGGTGTAAAGCAGGCACTGCCATGCTTTAGGGACGGCATCAAACCATGCCATATTAAGTAAAAGAAACTAGCAAACACTATTCAATTTTAGGAGGTCATCCTTCATATGTATAGTGTTGGTACTTGGTATGTACCAATGTAAATGGAGCACAGTATAATTAATTTATATCATGCATGTTGAACATTTTTGAACAATGCTAACTTGTCTTTTCTTTATGACAAAACTTTCACGAGTAGCCAATAGCATTTCTGTTTCCACCAACCTCACTCTACGAGGGAGTACATTGCTTTCTTACCAGACACACAATAATAGCATAAAACACTGAACACTAGAACATATCCATATCATCGTTGCACATAACTTCGAGGTAGTCGTCGTCTTCATATTGTATGGGCCTCGTTCTGTCGGGGAGGGGGGAGGGTGGTCGCGCGGGGGAGGGGGGCAGGTCCGGCTCCGTATGTGAGTGTGCGTCAGTGTCGCTGGAGCATTCGCGAGCATCGGTCGCTGGAGATGGAGGTGGGTTTGATCCATGCTCTGTTTGAACTGTCGCTTCCCCGCGAGACAAGAGTGAGGGTAGTTCGGAATCTGAAATAATTTCTTTGAATTATCAATCTCAAAAATTGCCGTTAAGGGCAATTGCCGTAACTAGTTAATAAATTGAAGCTATAATTATATATAGATAAAATTTCAAATAAAAACATTTACCTGTAAGACTTTGTTTCAATTGTTCCATGACCTTTTGGCGAGTTTTATTTCGGCCCTTCTTAATTCTGCGCGCAGTTTCTTTTTTATCATCACTGAAAACCTTGTTGACCATTTCTTGAGATACATCATCATCCCTCTTTAGTATAAAAAAATATACACCTCCCGGTGTTCGACGTCGAGTTCCATTCTGTAATACACAAAATTACATGCATTAATTTTTACATATAGATATAGACATCATATTTATTACTGATATTTATAATCTGTCACTAGTCTAACTTGTTGCATTAAAAAATATACATTTGAGACGGTAGTAACATACATAGTTTTGTTTTTGTCAACTCATTTCTTTAAACAGCCAATTCACAAGATAAACAATAAACAATTGCATACTATATTTATTTTTTACACTTATGCTTAATTAAGTTCATAGCTATTAGATGGCTTACTGGTGTCATGATCTCAGACATTGATCAATTAACAAGTATTAAAACCAATAAAGTACCTAACCTAAAGGGTGTGCTAAATATCTGCGATAAGTAAGCATATAAAAGACAAATCACATTTTCTTAGCATAAGTCAACATGTCACAAAAAATGTTTATCAGATGGTAAGTTAGAGTCTCAGGAAAGATCTTGATTTACTCACCATTACTAGCATTCCACCATCTGCTTCAACTGTTTGTGTTTCTTTATATATTTCAATCGCTTTTGAGGCACCAAGTACGTCTACTATACGAGCTGTAATAATAAAAAGGATATATGAACACAAGTCTTATTTTACTGCCTTCAGCGCAAACGGTCGTGGGTTCGATTCCCACATCGGAAAAATATATTTGTAATTTACATTTGTATTTTTCTGAGGTCTGGGTGTTGCTATGTATTGTATGAATGTATTTACAAAAGAAAAGTATGTATATGTAATTTATTCCGTTATCTAGTTGCCATAACACAAGCTTCGGCTTAGCTTGGAACTAGATGGCGCTGTGTATAAATGTCCT
>DWAJ01005327.1:0-11651 GCA_018238005.1 Eurema mandarina | reverse complement strand
TATATATCATATGGAAGATGAATATAATACGTCGATTGAATTGTAATAAATATAATTATAAAAAATATAAATTAAATAAAGTGATTTAAATGAGAAGTGGTTTGTTTTTTACATATATACCTACGAAGAAGAGAAAGCACCGAATCTCGTTAACTTTATTTAAATTGAGAGCAACAGAAATAAAGTAATACTTACAAACATTAAGCCAACTAATATTATAAATTAGAAGTCTTGTATGAATGTATGGGATAACGGGTGTATGTTTGTTATTCTTTCACGCAAAAACGGCCGGATCGATTTAGTTGAAATTTTGTTTGTAGATAGGTGATACCCTGAATTATCACATAGGATGTTTTCATCCCGGTATTATTCCGGGAACGGGAACAACGCGAGTAAACGCTCTTTCTCCCTCACCTTAAGTTTTCCATTAAATTTTCTAACTATAAATGAATTATTAGTTCCACCTCACCCGGCTAATGTAACCGAATCCCTTTTGATCCTTGTTAAAAGCGCTAAAAACAAATTTCGAACCTAATAAAGGAATCTATAAACGTATTTTGGTAACTTTTCCTATATAAAAATAAAATTATTAAATGTGATATTGTTTAATATGCTTTTGCTTGGTTTTAATAGTATATAAATAACACATAAATTTTGTCTATTCACTGTGGAATAATATTTTTAGTTAAGTTATATATGTAGTATACGACTATTAAGTACTATTAGTGTTACTGATGCACCAGTAGTTAAAGTTTAAGTAAATGATTTCGAAGTGAAAATGCCGTCAGCAAAGTTTTCATAAATAACTTCCAAATTATAATAAAAAAATATATTACCTCTCAGTGGACTAAAATTAAATGCTATTTGAATGCGATATGTACAGACATTATTCTAAAATAAAGCAAGAGTTGTCACAAAGTTGTATATCTACTGTATATGTAAAAAAGGCATATATAATAGAATAATACAACCGTACTGTATTTGTTTTCGGACTACATTTATTCTAGGACTACATTTGTTCTAGGACTGAAGCTTATAAAATCCAAAGGTTACAGTGCATTTAACAAGCCGGCTCAGTTTCAAGTGGAACGAGTTTTAATAATTACAACGATTATGTTCCGTGTTTTAAACTTTTCGCTGTTAAAATAAAGTTTATTTTAAAGAGAGTTCTAAAATTTATTCGTTGTAGAAGCATTGTTATGCCTTTTATAACTCGCTAGTGCTCTGTAAATAGTAGATACTTTTTACATCATAATTGTCTAGAACGTAAACATTTGTATATAATTATATGCTACATATTTCAAAGATACAAAAACTTTGTCTAGGGCGTAATCTCGGAGAGATTCTATTTTATTGACAATTTAATCCATAATATATAAAATAATTTTTAACAAAAAATAAACCGACTTCAAACTAAAAAGCAAAAAATAAATTTGCTTCCCACAAAGTAATACGCATTTTCATTTAGTATATAGAAATGATTTAATAGATATTTTATAATTAAGAAGTCGGTACCAAGTAAAAAGATTTAACCAAACAAACACTTATTGTTAATACTTTTGCGTTTTAAGAATCTTAACATAGTACATAGATACTGATATACGTGGTTCTATACCAGTAGTGTAGTGATATGAATCTTTCCGACACAAAACCCTCGCAAATCGAATGATATACAACAGAATAAAAAAGCGAATATCAGGGAAAAAACAAATCGGATAGTTCCCCAGTCAATCGTAGAAAGGGGTGTGTATTATATTTTATTTTTTACGAATGATAAAGTGCGAATAAATCGCCCGGGAGAGCTCCCCCGGGGCTGGTTATCGACGATATCCGAGTTTTGAAGTTATTTTCCTTTATAAGTTATGTGTAGGCAAATATGAATAAGATATAGTCTTGTGAAAATAGTCGAGTCACAAGGAAACTAACCTTAATGTACAAGCTGACTGTGATTAATTAATATTATTAATAATATTTAAATAAACGTAACATTAAATTTTAATTTATACAAAGTCAAAGTTAAATATATCCTTCTGGAATTAGGCTAAATATGTAGCAACACTTGAATCGTCATAGTAGCACTGTTTTGTAAAGTAGCTTTTACAGAGAATTGGCAGGAACCTCTGATTCTCTTGTAAAATAGCTAACGTTAAAAGTGACAATATTCTAAGGGTTTTTGTTTTCAATATATTCGGTTATAATTAAATAACTAATAGTTTCTTTAAATAAGTATCTTCTTATCTTTAAACGTTTGAGCATTAAATACAGTAGTTTTATTATAATTTATGACGTAATTAAAAGGATATAATATTATATGTCGCAGAGTGACGTCGTAGTAGTTGTAGTGATGCCGAGGTGATTGTTTGCTTCATGATGGCTCTTTCTTAGGTTTTTAAGTTTTTAATAAGTAAAACTTCAGAGTATCATAATAACGGCGTATAATCTTCTCGATTACAAATTATCCAATATCATTATTTTCACAATGCTGACGTTTTTATAGCAACTGACAAATGCCACACAATTCTTTTTAAAGTTTGAATTTAAACATTGTAATAAACCAAGGAGGTTCGACTAATTAACTAATATTGCAATAGTTTTCACTATTTTGCTTATTCTTTTCGTCCATTTGCTCCGATATACAATATATATACAATGTATAATATTATGTCCAGGTAAATTAAGTATACTTACTTAAAGTCGAGTATTTATAATAGGAGTATACGTATCGTTTTCAAAATTAAAATCATGCTAATATATGACGAAGATATCATAAAAATTCAAAATATTATAATATCAAAGAGTATTTTGGCAAGGTTTTTTACATAGTGAAGAACCTATTAATTTATATTTTAATGTAATTTATTTGGGCCTTTTTGACCTTTGGGTCCGACCAAATTCTTTTGGTAACACTTTATTTGACACTCTTGACCCGTATAATTGAAGGTTTTTTGATAGGATTTTTATATTACGTATGTACGAGTATGTTTTTAAAATAATGAGAATTATTTAAATAATTAATAGGGTTAATTTTGATACCAATATGGGAATTTTTCAAAGTCAAAGACAAAAGTATTTATTCAACTAGGCTAGATGTAGTAACACGTTTGAATGTTGATCTTTTTTTAAATAAGAACATACAATTGTAAATATAAACAAAAACTCGACTATTATAATATTTATACATGAAAAATTTTATATTTTACAAATATCCATACTAATACATACTCCCATACTCATATTATATATGTGAAAGTAACTCTGTCTTTTCATCACGCTAAAACTACTGAACCTATTAGTACGAAATTTGGTACACAGATGGTCTAGAGCCTGGGGAGGGACACTTTTTAACTGAAAAAAAGGGTTATAGGGGGGTGGGGCGGTCAAAGTTTATATGAAATTCCACGCGAAAGGAGTCGCGGGCAACAGCTAGTATATAATATTTAAAAAACAAAAAATATATTGACTAAAGCTGTAACAGTGTTCCGTCAACTAAAAAAGTACTATCACATTGAAAATTACAAGTCATCGTGACATTACACGGTTTCACAAATAAGTGTCGCGACGAGACGACAAATAAACATTTAATTAGTGATTTACATCAATTCAACAAATGAATTATTTTAGTGTTTCAATGTTTTGTATTGTAGAAATTGTAAACAGAGGTTTATAGTTGACTGCATAGAATAATAATCCATAGAACCACAATAAGAATACGCAAAGTGAAGCCATTTCAAAGAAGACAATTTTGTCTACTTACATAGATCGTCGCCGTAGTGCATCGCATAAAAATCGTCGTATGTTTTAGGTAAATTTAAATTTCCACATTTGTAGGGTAAATTTCTTATAGCAAGTAATATTGTCGGTGGGCTTGTGTGCGTGTCATCGAGTATAAGAACGTGCTTTGTACACTTACATATATACAGTTTTGGCTTCACTTGCTAACGACCGATTATTAAGGGACTATCAGTCTATGCGCTATACGTGGTTGGTTGACTGTACCTTTGTATATATACATACACAGTACACATAAAAAATTCCTTAGGTTTTTTTCCCGGATACCAACAAAATGAGATTCCGATTACCCTATCTAAAAATACAATTACGACAAAAAACATAACCTCAAAAAAACATGCAAATGTCATCCAAAAATGTCTTCAAACACACACTAAGGTATGGAAAGCGCGTCCCTAAACCTACGCTTAATTATAATTATTTTAATATGCAAATAATGATAATAAAATTGTGTACGTTTTCCCGCGTTTTTGTTTGCGTCTACCGCCATATTGAGTTATATGAAACAGCGAGGGACTACCTGAGTTTAATTTTTATTTATGCTATATGATAAGCATTGTAAAGAGGTTACTTTGTTTGGTTATTAACGCGGCTTCCTTGTTGTTGTTTAATTTAAATAATGTTTAACGACTTTTGTAAATATTTTTTCCAATGTTGAGACTTGTTTCGTGAGTTTAAATGTCAATAAATTGTAAACTTTATCTGTTTCATAGAGGTTATGTTTTTTTGATAGACAGATTGTCGAGTTGTCAAATTTGACATTGACGCTTGACATTGACTATTTGCCGCCACATTCCTTAGTGATATTTCAACTTAATTATTTGACACATATTACATTTAAAGGATTTGGTTTTTAAATATTAATTTATTTTTAAAATATACATAAAAACTTACCTACATCATGACGTGACCGATTGTAAAAAATACATGTTTTATAAATACAAAAAACAAAATAATAGAAAATTGCTTGAATGTTTTAGCTTGGATTTTCTATACATAGCCAGCCAAAACCATTACCCTCACTTTTGATTTATTTAAAGTCGATTAATTGCAAACGTATTTGAAAAAAAACTTTATAATATAGTGAGTGTACTTTTCAATCATCACTCATCAAACTCCATCTTAAACTTTCCAGCTATTTTGAGCTGAACAATAACTGTCGAGCAGTTGGAAGTGGAAAGCGTCAGGTGGGCATTTAATTAATAACGGCAATAATTGACCGCCCCCGGCTGTTATTGGGAACTATCACAACATTTGGGTCAGGAGCTGCTTGTTGGCGCACGACCGACTGGTTTTGGTACTTGAATCTTGGACTTGATCGCTTCTTTGAGAGCAAGACAAAATTAGATTAAGAGTTAGTCAATGTCAAAATAAAAAAGTCAAAGTAGAATCAGAGTCACAGTCAAAGTCAGTGTCAGAATGGAAGTCAGAGTGAGAATCAGAGTCAGAGTCAGATTCAAAGTATGAATTAGTGTCCGAATCAGATTCAGAGTCAAACACAATGTGAATCTCAACGTCAGAGTACTGCCTTTTGCATCTGATATCTGTAAGTGAAAAAAGCACGTTCTTATACTCGATCACACATTTTGATGCGATGCACTCCGACGATGCGAAATCTATATAAGTAGACAAAATTGTCTATTTTGAAATGGCTTCACTTTACATACTCATATTGCGTTTGTAATTGTTTTTATTCTATCTTAGTTTATAGACTAATGGGTCGTTGATCCCACATCCCACAAAGTGGTTACTTCGTAGGCCAAATCCAAGTACTCAATAATATTAGATATTTTTAATAACATTTACTAGTATCAAGCTGTGTGCATCTGACAGCGCCGAACGAGCTGCAATAGCCGTCGGCAGTAATCAAAGCCTGACGCCTTTGGTTCAACTCTGTTTGCATACGATATCAGATAATATGCTCCTATATGTTACACTAGCTGAGTCCCGCGACTTTACCCAATATTACGTTCGAAGTCAAAGGCATATTTTATTCAACCAGGCTACATATAGTAACACTTCTATCGTCACGGTATTACAAAACATTACTACCGGCTCGGAAGGCAGTTTCTACAGAGAAGTTCTATGACGATACTATGATAGATAAAAGTAAAGTATGTTTTTAAACCAGGTTCTAACATTGATGCAGAAGTATTTGCGAAGGTGCCTGCGTGCTCCGGCACGAGACATCGAATTATAAGACGTAGTCACGTTAAAATAAAAATTTTATTTTAGGTTGTAATGAGGCTCCTGAACTGTTTATAGGTATAGCAATGACCTAATAAACTAGTTTGTTTATTAAATAGCTTATTTAACTAGTTATATATGTTACATTATAACTAATAGATGTTATATATGCTAATAGCTAATAGATGTTATCTAGTTACGCAACACATTACCGGGTAGCACTGCATTGGCTATGGGCTGTTGTAACTCTTACCATCTTATTATAAAAAAAAAATTGCAATTCATTTTTATATTATAAGATTGAACTAATTATCCATGTTAAACTATAATGGATACATTAACTCTTTAAAACAAACCTAATTATCTCCTACACAATAACACTTAATCAATTCGCAATGGCATTCTCGCACTCACAAAAAAGGCAATAAGAAAACCGTCCATAACTCAAAAGTGAATTTATTTCAGCAATTAAGCAACGAACAGACTTAAATATAGATAATTAATGTAAACAGAACGATTAGCGTCAAACAAGCCATTGCAATAAATATGTATAATATTTTTAATTACCCAAAAAAGACGTTACGCAGATACCGCCATATTGCGTTGCGAGTTTTTTAAACGTATTTTTAATATATTTACACAGAGCCGTACGTACGGTCATCTGGATTAATAAATTATGATATAGCCTTTGTTTTTAGACCGGGTGCGATGTAGAGTTCAGAGATTTAGACTAGGTTTTATAGTTTTTTGTAAAGAAGACTATTAACATTATCACTAGGAATATTATTGTAGTTGGTGTTGAAAATGTGGAAGGATATCAATTGCTTTTGTTAACTTATTGATTTGAATAATGGTCAATGACTCAGTAGATAATAGGTGATATTTTAATGACATTTGGTATAAGTATAGAACTAGATATAGAAATTGTTAATTTGCAACTAGGACTATTTTTAATCGCAATTAAAGTGGTTAAAAATGGAAAAATCAATGGGGATGAAAGTTCTGTATCTAAATTCTTTATTGTTATTCATGAACGATAAAACCATGAATGGGTAATAAATAGGTATTTAATACCCATTAACTCTTGAATAGCAGAACCGATTTTATTGAAAATGAGCGGGGATCAAAGGGTTATAGCCAATTTTGATTATTTTAGTTTATTTTTTATCATATAGATTTAGTACATATATGAAACAAATCTATGTTTAGGACTTAGGAGTTATACCTTTTGTATCCATCTCTCGGCTTCACCATAGATCTACTGAGACTTAATATTATAATAATGTTTATTCAGCCGTGTCTAAACATTCGAAAGTGTATGTGAAAAATAAAAAAATCTTAGATGCCTAATGAATTTATAGCTCGGAAGTTGTCCGCGCTCTCCGGAGATGCGATAGCAGACGTCACGGTCCCATTTTATATTTATATTTCCACTAATGAATGTTTCATTTTTATTCAGCTGTAGGTAACGTTAGGTGCACGGTTTTCGTAGTTGGTAAAATGTGGTCGGTTTAATTATATATAATATTAATTTCGTGTTTCGTTTTGAGGTAAAAATTTGGTTAATTTTTTGGCTATAGCTATACCTTTACTTTAGTAGGTATAAATGGGTCATTTTAAGACTGTTTGTATTGTATAATGGTAAAAATTATGCATGCAAGAAAAATATTTGGCACATTCCGATTTTTTTTCTTTATCCTCTTTTGTCACGAATCCTTTAACTTTTCCTTTTATCCTTCATATTTCGTGTATGAAGGATAGATTAATCTTAGCACATAAATAATAATAATAATATTAAAATAATTAAATCCGTCTCTGTTGCGAGGTGAGGAACATTAAACCGATTTTTGTAATGTCATTACAGTAACGACTCCAATTGTGTTTTTTGTAATACAATTTAGATTATCCCTTTTAACTTATATTTGATAACTTAATAATATACATTTTTGTTTTCTGCATTATTTGTATACATTAATAATTTTATCAATCAACATTTAATTTTTAATTTTAATTAACAAACAATTATCTTATGATTGTTCGATCTTAACTTTTTAACATATTCTTTGGCATGAAAGAGTAGCAGACAAACATATTAAAAGCCAAAGACAAATATATTCAACTAGTCCACATATTAAAGTAGGTAATACTTGGATCGTCATAGTATTGCCATAATGATGTACCACCTCTTTGGAAAAACAGCTACACATAAGAACTGGCACAGACAGACGGACACACTTTCCTATTTATAATGTTAGTATGGATTCAATGTTAGTTAGTATGAATTGGCTACATATTCAGAATGGAAACACTTGAAGAAAATGATCCTACCAGTTTCTATAGAGAAGAACAGGTAAGATACTATGTTATATTAGTTTTTTTTAAATAATTAAATTATATTTTGATATGAAACTCTCTGATATAAACCAAATATGTTATTTCTAATCCTTAACATCACAGGAAGTCATACAAACAACTATACAAGTACGTATAACATATAATTGTGGCGGTGTCCGTCGGTCCAATTACAGGGTGCTCGTAAAACGGACCCTACGAATAAAACACCCAGCACCTACCGATTTGTACTTTATACAGGATGTTCTGGTTTGCTATCTGATAAGAAAATTATGTTTCTTTTGATTTAAGTAAATGATATTGGATACGCTTTGTTTTTTATAGTACTTATTTAAAATATTTTCATTGTAAATTATATATAAAAAAATATATTGTACAAATACAGAGTAATTAGGTAGTTATTTTTTTCTAGAGTGAGCTTTATAGTTTTGTCAATTGAACTGATTATTTAAGATTATTTATTAAGATTACTTTTATACCCTCGAATCCTTCATATCACAATAAAAGGTAACCTATCTTCTTCTTCGAGCTAAAAATTAGTCTGTAACAAATTTCATGAAAATCGGTCCAGTAGTTACGCAAACTATTTAATGCATTCTTTATATATTCGCCTAAGCTATTTATAGCTTAACTTCTAAAGTTAAGTTAATTAACACACAAAAAAGCGTAACTGACTAAACAGAACACCCTGTACATAACCTAAAGCTGTTAACATTATCAAATCGCTCTTTCGAAATGGCACTACCGATAAACTATCGGGCATTGTCCGAGGGTCGCGGCTTCGAGTCGAAATCAATTGCGCGTAAAATGGTCTAACCAACCGGAAAATATATCCGGCCTTTACGGGTTAGTTTTTCATGTTAATGCCATAGTTCGATGTTAGGTGCTGTGTTAATAGCGATATTGAATTGGAAAGTTTGTTTTGTTGTTTTTCTTAAAGTTACGTAACCTGCGAACGAAATCACGAGTAAAAGCTAGTTATTAAAATATATGTAAAGACATTATCTAGTATTTCTTCATTTTAATTTTACCGCAATTGGCGCTGTCACTTTGAACCAAATGTCAATGTTGAATTCTTTAAAATTAGTCAGTAATTCAGTAATATTTAAATTGTTAAAAATAATTATTAGTAAAAGTATAAACATAAATGTCATTATTTTTATTACAAATATTTTTGTGTTACAATATAGGTACAATAGTGGTAGGTATACAAAGGCTATAGAAAGTCAATCTTAAGGGATAGACATATATCTGCTCCAATATGTGTCTTTATTTAACAGTGTTTCTTGCCGGTTCTTCTCTTTAGAAGCTTCTCGAATTCGTAGAAAATTGTTTCGTATTACCATGACGATTCAAGTGTTACTATATTATGTAGCCTTGAATAAACTAAACTCGACTTTGGTTTCTTCACACAGCAGTTATAGTTTAACTAATCAAAGATATTAAGGTCAGAGTTGAACTTTAAGATTAGTTCTTGTCCGTAGCTAAGTTACGAACTAATAAAACTCGATAACAATATTCAAATGGAAAATTGAGTAAATTTTTGCGACCGCGTATGAATATTAATGGCAAGTGGGGGTGGAGGGGGGGGGGTATATTCGTTAATCTTAAACAAAATGGCGATTATATGCCCGCTCTTGCCGCACTTTAATTTATGCGATATCACGAACTATAACATTTTAACTCCTTCTAAGAAGCTGGGTGCCGAGGGCCGAGGGTAACTGCAAATTTTGTGATTTGGATTTTGTTATTTATTTTTTAATAATAGCTAATGATTTAAAAGTTATTAAGGACTTGCAGTGCAGAAAAAAAAATGCTTCTACGTATTATCATGAAAATTTATAGTTTTAGTTATAAGGTTTCGAAATATAAATTTTAAGACCAATAAATTATTTAAATGTTTAAAAAATTAATTACAACACAATACTTTAATAGTCCACTTACCTCACCAAGAATGGAAAAAATGATTTTTAAGTAAATCATAATGGATTTTTTTACATATAATAACACATACGATTCTTTTGTATCCTTATCTCTGACATAATTGAACATACGTATAAAACGAATTTAAAAGAAAGTTCGGAAAATCGCAAAAATCGACTTAGCCATTCTACCCCGGGCTCCTTAGCGGCGATCCGGATTAACCGAAGCCAAAAAGTGTACAGTCACGCCTCGAACACCTCCCCCCCGACCCCCTTCTGGTAACTTAAATTTAAATACGTTAGTCGATGTCAAAGGGTCGCGTTGCATCGGTTTTGTGGGATAAAATAGCGCTTGAACATATTTAGGTATATTTTTAATTTCCTTTTATACAATTAATTTGGCATTATTATATTAAAATTAAAGTATGAGGTTATAAATATTACCTAGCCAATCTGCGAAAGATAAGTCATTAATTATTACATAATACCTATAGGAGAAAGTCGCTTTTTTGTGTCTGTCCATTGTATGCTTTAAACATTAATAATATAAAAAATTATTTAAATTAATGCCTTTTTAGATCTTGATAAGTAAATGTACATTTTTATGATTTATGTCCGTAATATACGTTTCAGCTTAAATATATGCTGATTTTAATATGTACTATAATTTTGTATATTAAGTTTATTATTTTAAACATTAAATAAAAATAATATAAAGAGAAAAGCGTCAAACTAGCGCCGCCAACGAACTTTGCTTATCAAGGATTGTTGGTACAACGCGTAAAAATATTCGGACCACGCTCGCCGCCTTGTTAATTCCACCATTTTATAGCTAATTCATGGCTGATAGACATTTTATTTATTTATAACTATCTCTGTTTAGTGTGGAAACCTTTTTTAAATAAAAAATAAATAAATGAACGTTTGAATTAATTATTAAGAATCTTAATAAAAGACCTGTATTCATTGCTATGCAATTATTTTATCTTTATGTAGAACTAGCCGTGCTCCGTGGTTATATTCGCGTTATTTCAGTTCCCGGGTCAATACCGGGATAATAAGTATATATGTGTTTATCCAGGGTTTTGGACCTGCATGCCGAAAATCATTTTTATACGGATTTATCCATTCAGTAGTTTTTGAGTGCAAAAGAGTAACAAAACATCTAAATATCAATGCTCACAAACTATAACATTATACCTAATATTAGTAGTAGTAGTAGTAGTAGCATTTTTAATAGCATTATAATAAAACTATACCTACTATGGAAAGCTCAGAGTATAGAACGCGTCACGAATCTTTAGCGCTGAACGAAACCTGCGCAGAAGTCAAAAATAAGGTATCGAGGTAACGGCGCGGCGCGCGGGGCGCGAGATCGTCGGGTGCGCGAGCGTTGATTGT
>DWAJ01005326.1:0-11651 GCA_018238005.1 Eurema mandarina | reverse complement strand
AAGCTATTTTCGATTGTGGAGCATCGGGACTTAATAAAATATTGAACACTGGCGAATCTCTGTATGTGTCGAAAGCTGTACAAAAGGCATTTATTGAAGTCAACGAGGAAGGAGCTGAGGCCGCCGCCGCCACCGGTATGTTATTAATGTTTAATTATAATAGCACAGTTATTCTTATAAAAAAACACTATAAAAAACAAGGCATTACTCAAAGTGCTTAGACATCATTATATGAATTGTGCATGGGAAAATAATGTGTTAAGTGTGTCAAATGTAAGAAAAATTGTGGTCATCATCAGTCATGAAATGGGGCTTTCATTTGTATGAAGGTTCTGAACCTAAATATACGTACCACAATTTATTTTTCCTTGTTATTGTGTTATGTTGTCATCTGCATTGCTTACTATGTTTTTTTGAATATGAATAGATTACGATGTTGAGTCACAGTCTGTAATCTGTAGGTATATGCGTTATGCGTCTTTAAGATTGCTCACATTATTATTGTTAATACGCAAATATTATGCATAACAACTAACGCCGATGATTGTTGTTATCTTTACTTATAGAAGTAATGCAGGAATCCAATTTAGCTAGAATAAATTCCTAATATTATTAGTACACATATTCCTAGTAGCTAAATAATGTAAAATTTAAGTAAAAAAAAAAAAATTATTGAAAACAGATTTTTCTTATCTAACATTCTTAGTTACAATATGATATATTTTTCGTCACGCATTGTAGCCTGAAAACATGCAAATTATTTTACGAATACTCCCATACGCGCGATTATCGTGTATATTAACAAAATTGTTAGTACAAAATATATATATCATATATTGTGATTACAATACCTATTCGATATTTTGGAGTCAAAATTTCCAATCCTTGTTTACTAAACATTAAATGTGCACATTTATTTGCTTTTACTCGATCTGGCTTACTCCATGTATTTGTACTAATGTTCAATGCTTTTGATTTCATTTTCTCATTTGCATCAAATATTCACAATAATAAAAAGTGATGATTAAGACTCAGGCTCGAATGTCTTTCTCACTTCAAAAGTACATTGCATAAAAAACATAAAAGATCTATTTGCATTTACAGCTATATCGATCGCTATGTGTTCGGCCATGATTGGTGAGCCCGAAGTATTTGTGTTCACCGCAGACCGACCATTCTTGGCCATGATTCTAGTCGATGACGCTATTTACTTCACCGCAACGCACCGCGGAAAGTGAAGTCTAAATTGTACCCCCAACCCGTCGAGTATTTAACTGATACACTACAAATGCATTTATAAGAGTTACTAAATAATACGAGTATAAGTACGTAATCTTACCGAAATGTGTCGTAAAAGTATATATGTAGGTTTTTTAAACGCTTCTGTAAGTAATTGATTTACCCCAAAAATATAGCTTGTTAAAATAACAGTTAAACTGAAAACTACTTATATTGAAATTTTTAACGAAATTATTTTGAAAACTAACAACAGTTTTACGCACGAATTAAATGTATGTACGTAAAAAGTAATTTATTAATTACACAGGTATATTTTTGTTGTAATAAATATTACATTATTTTGATTTTATCATACGCTATTGTTAGTGTTATTGTTTAGTATTCGAGTTTTAGATTAATTAAGATGCACAAGTTATAACACAGTGTTATAAAACCGTCCTTAAAGAGCTAATTATGTTATTTTTTGAAAATGTTATATTTATCATGTTACTAACATTAATTGCAACTTGTAAGCGTGCACTAATATTTTTACATCAATAAAATGTTATACAATTTCTTATTTTAATAATAGTGTTCAATATTTATGAAAAAATATATATATTTATTATCAAACTTTGTAGTTTTTTTTATAATCCACTCGAAGTCATTATAAGTTGTACCTAAACTTAATTTAAAATAATATTTTATGCAAAACTAGTTGCAAGATATAAAAATTCGACTTAACTTCATCGAACTTATTTAAATAATCTTATTTAGAAATCTTCCTATCACATCGATTTTCAACAAATAAGGATTGAAAAAAAATCTGTTATTTTACAGCGGTAGGTATAACACGTATGTGTTTAGAGTATTCGGAAGAGTTTAATGCAAACCACCCATTTTTGGCTATTATTATGATAAAAAACACTACTTACTTTTGGGTTAAAATCAAAAAACCCTGTGGGAACTGGTCACACAGAAGAAAAAGAAAAGCTTGTTCCTGCCTCTGATACCATACCTATAAGCAACCCTATCCCAGATTGAGGTAAAATAGTGATTTCATTATGTACTTATTGACCGCAGCATATTCACAGGTACAGTAATATGACGAGAAATTAAAGAGGCAATTAATTTCCAGTAACCAAGCGTATTTTCTACAGATTTTCCGTGAAAAATGTATCAGTCTGATGACTTCTTAATTGATGTCGAAGGCCACCCTCTTAAATGCTGTTCCAACATGGATATTGGAAAACCGATTTGATTTAATAAAAAAAAATATCGCTGTATGTAATCCTACATATCGATACACGATGCGGTTATACGGGCTTTTGTGTAAGTAAATATTTTTAATTTATTTCTATAAATCTATCTTTAAATATAAAAAGAGAAACTGACTGACTGACTGACATATCAACGCACAGCCTAAACGGCTAAACGTAGGCACTTGAAATTTGGAAGGGACGTAGCTTAGGTACCGTAGAGGTGCACTAAGAAAGGAATTCCCGAAATTCCCACGGGAACGGGAATTAGCGGGCTAATCCTTTTGTATGAAAAATCTAAACCGCTTAAGCTAGACGCTTGAAATTTGGCATGCTGGTACCTTAGTAAACTTAAAGCTTAGTTGCAACAGGATATTGCAAAATTCCTACGGGAACGGGCGTAGGATAGGTACAGCGTGGACAAAGTCGCGTCGGGTCATCTAGCCTTTCAGAATCACATACGAGTAATAGCATCTTTTAAATGTAAAATTACCCTTTTCCGAATATTGTGGGAATAAAAATCGACGGGAAAAACATTAAACATTTAACTACGAAACTTAAGGTTATAATGACGAATTCCCAAACAAACTATTATCGTTAACTTTCATAAAAAATTTATTCCCCTGGAAACTGGATAAAAAGTATCCTATGTCCTTCTCCTGGCTCTAAGCTACATCCCCACCAATTTTCAGCCAAATCAGTTGAGCCGTTATCGAAATATAAATGGTGTAACTAAGACGACTTTCTTTTATATATATAGAGGTACGTCCCAATCACACTCTGTATGTGTTTCTGGTTAAAAACTATTGTTTACGGCAAACGGTTACGTCAGATCCATTTTCAACTTCATAGATATAATTAAAAATCTCTATTTATCATACACGCATCTGAAAAGTTAAAAATTTATTTTGTCCTTGATGCCTTGATGCTATGCCCGACTTGATGCCGGGAAAGCTAAAAGTTTACTAGCAAGTTCACACAAACAAACAAACTTTAGATTTATATTTGAAGTATTAGAATATTATAATTGTGCACCAATTTTCCTGACACCTACTACACGTATTTGGGCAGGATAGCTCTTGCGTCCGCGCACACGGAATCGCGCCTAAAATTCAGTTTCCCGCCGACCGTTGTTTAGTGCGTACGTCCAATAAACAATGAAACGATAAACACACAGATAAGTTTCAAGTTTACAAGTGCGATATCAAGTTAAGGTGAGTTTCAAGGCTTATATACTTGTATATTATTATTATTATATGGCATAATATTTATAAATATGGCAAGGTTGGTAATTAGCTAAAAAGGTTGGTAATTTAAACGGGATTTTTTTGTGGTTTTTTATTTTTTTGTTTTTTCTTTAATTTTGTATTGATGTGTCAAATAAAAATAAAAATAATAATGTTCAATAAAGGCTCATTACTCGTATCGCCCCAAAAAATAATAGAGGTGATTTTTTATTTAAAAGAAACAAATTGGATAGCAATATTTAAATATACTGTCATAAAAAATTTATTAACTATAATGTAATTAAAAATTGAAGTTCAGTTTTTATAATAATACTCGTTAGCCGTGTTTTAATTATAATTATAAAAAACTGTTTAAAAACCTTGGCAGTTTATTGATCGCACAGAGCATGCTTAATATATATTTATTTACTTGAGTTAACATCTTAATGAAAATTTTAATTTACCTTTAAGCCGAAATAAAAAAAAAAACTTTAAAAGTTATGAAAATATATTTTAATAAAAATATAAATAAGTAAGAGCTTTCATTCCCTAGCAATCCTACCTTATTCAAATCATAATAAATATAGCACATATTAAAATCTATCCATCTTGCTGAAAAAAAAAAATCAAAAACTAATAGAGATTATTAATCAAGTCCTTGAGACTTGAGATTCAAAAAAAAAAAACAGAAAATTATTATAGCATGTCAATTGTCAAATGTCAAATATGGTAAATGTCAAAATACGGTATTTTGAGTGTTTTAAATATTATTATTCTAAGTTTTACATACTATTTCATTTTAAATTTTTCAAAAAACATTCCATAATAATTTATAAGTAAAATAACTAAGAATGATTAATTAAAATATATTTATAGAAGAAATCTTTTTTATTTTAAGTCCATACTATTAAAACAGATATTAACTTATATTAATATAATATATTATATATTATATGTAATATGTATATCTAAGCCTTTTTCTTTAATTACTTAATCTAAAAGTGTATGAATTTTGTTGCGAAGTTTTAAAGATATCTTAATTATCCTTATCATATTTAGTTTTAACCATACTTATCTTAAAGCCACTTTGTTTCTTACTATGTAGAGGTTCAGTTTTGTAGAAACAGTTTTTATCAAATATTCTTGTATTTATATTTGAAATTTTTTTTTCTTGACGTACTTACGTAAGTACTTTGTTATCTTAGTGAGTAAAAAGTTTTCCTCTTATAATTAATCTGGCTATTTGATACTAGTGTTTGACATAGCTAAGTTACTGGCCCTTGTGATTCTTACATATTATATCTATTGCATATTCCAACCTACTTTGGAAAATGGTATGGTAATGAAAGCAAAAATTTATACAAAGTCTAAAAATAAGCTTACAGAGTTTTCGTCTTCGAATCGTAGTAACGCGAGCACGAAGGATTTTGTTAAAGCGTTACTTGATTTTCTTAAGAATAAATTACTATCTTAAATTGGAATTTAATTATAATAATACTCTTAAATAAGTTATTTTAAAATTAAGGAAGTTTTAAATGCGTACATGTAATTTGTGTCAAGGATCTGACTTATTCCAAGTTTAGAAGCCTTGTTAAAAATTTTCTAATTAAAAAGACTACGCATTAAATGAATATATCGAAGACAAAAACCCTTAGAATGATATTTCGTAGTAGAAACTGCCTTTCGAACCGGTGGTAAATGTTTTGTAATACCATAACGATTCAAAAGTGTTACTACCTATATGTAGCCTAGTTGAATAAAGATACTTTTGACGTAAGTGCTTAGGTATAATAATTCGTAAAATACACCGACCAAAGAACTTAGATTTTCCGCCACAATCGCCCGAGTAATTCAAGACAAAATCATGAAAAAATACATGTGTTACAATTAAATAGAAGAATATTAGTGACGTCATTTCGTGTGTTTGATTGGACAAGTGTATTTCTCTGTGTTTCATTCGCGTAAAATTTGTTCCCATTTTTTTTCGTTTTTTTTTTATTGTCTATGACAGTGAGTTGACAGTTCCTTTCAAACCTTTAAACACTGGTAAGGTGTTAAAATGCCTATAAATACATAGGATGCGATTATTTTGATAATTTGATCTTTGATTTTGGAAGCGTCTCTCGCGCAATCTTTTCAGTTTAGAAAATATCAATTTTGAGCACCTATCCATAAATATCCATAATTTACTTAAAAAAATCTATAACATAAACGATAAAAGGTAAATAATAAAAGGAAGAATAAAGAAAAACATTTTCCTATTTCTAATACAAAGGTTTGTATTGTCACCATTTTGTCATAGGTATATTCACTATTTATTTTCCTTATATTAATTTTTGTACATTGCAATAAGTCAAACATTATATTACAGATCATCTAAATTTAAAACTACGTTTTTTTCCTACCATTTCAAAATAATTTTCTACTGATAAAGAATGATTATGTTACTAAGGTATGTACATATATACATAATGTATTTATAATTGTATATTAAGACATGTCAAACAATAAGATCGTCGCATGGATAACTGTTATCTTAAAGTCATTATATTGATCAAACCTTTTTTCCACAATTTATGAGTTAATGGGCTCTGCTCTTTTTGCCGCGTTGTAACCGTTCCCGTGGCAATGCCGGGATAAAAACTGCTATGTGTTTAACCAGGATATAATCTACCTGTATGCCAAATTTCAGCCAAATGAATTCAGTAGTTTTCGCGTAAAAGAGTAACAAACCCATAGCTCTTTCTTGGAAAATTAAACGGTTTTCCTATTTAAGTGTGATTTGACCAGTTTTACCCACGGTGACAATTGCTCAGCCTGACTAATTACAGAATAACAATGTATTTAAATAATATAACAATAGTTTGCGTTTGTACGTTGTTGTTTAATTTATTACGTACTAGCGACCCGTCCCTGCTTCGCACGGGTGCAACTACAGAATGTCCTCAATCCTCATACACAACGTTCACAGCGTTTTTGTCAAGCTGACATACGGCCGGCAGCGGCGCCGCAAAAACGTCGTCCCTGCATTTTAAATTTGTAATATCTTCGGAACTATATATTTACTTAAATTACATGCTGTAAAAAGCATATTGATCTATAATAAATGCACAATTTATTTAACGTACTTAATTGGATAAGGATTAATGCTATATATATCTTGACTATGATTAGACAATATATATTCCAAATGAAACCAATGTGTTGCTCTGTAATTAATCAAAGAATATTTTTTATTTTAAACTTAGTGTTACAAAATCTTTATTGTATCGTTTAACCTGAAGCCTACCTGTAATTAATCAACGAAATGTTAATGCTTAATTTATCGATGTAAAATTAATTAGTTAATTATGAACTCCATTACAATCATAATACTGCAAAAATTTGACAGGTGGCCACAGATAATCCAGATCCACAAATATTATTCACAGATAATCCTAATCCATACTAATATTATAAATGCGAAAGTAACTCTGTTGTCTGTCTGTCTTTCCATTACGCTAAAACTACTAAACCGATTAGAACGAAATTTGGTACACAGATGGTCTAAAATCTGAGATAAAACATAGGCTACATTTTAACTGGAAAAAAGGGTTATAAGGGGGGAAGGGAGGGTCAAAGTTTATATGAAAGTCCACGCGAAGGCAGTCGGGGGCAACAGCTAGTAAAAAATAAATGTGAAAGTTTTTTGAGAATAACGGCTGGACCGATTTAGTTGAAATTTGGTATGTAGATAGGTGACACCTTGGATTAACACATATGATACTTTACATCCCGGTATTGCCCCGGGAACGGGGGTAAAACCGCGGGGCACAGCTAGTTGTGTTTAAATAATTTATTCTCATAAAAACAGAAAGTCACTTACATGAGAACATTAGAAAGATACATTTTGTGAACTATTTTAATTTTTAACCGTCGACAGAGTAAGAGAGAGAGAGAAATTTTTGTGTGTATGGTTTTGTCTAGAATTTTTGTAATGAGAATACAAGTGTTATATATTATGTTACTATGCTAGTTTATTTACGTATATTTCACAAGTAATTATAAAGATTTCACGTTCATACTTGAAGTACTGAAGATCACGTTGACAATAACTTGGGTGACGATAATTTGCTTAGCTAGAAGGAAAATGTCATTCTAATTTCAGCCATAGTTCTTAAGACTAGTTAAATACATTGTGTGATCAGTAAAGATTGAAATAAAATAATTTAAACGTGACTATTGAAGTGATTGAAGTGACTTGTAGAATTGACTTCATAAATTTTTATTTATTTATATTTATTTATAATACTTTATTGTACATTACATCCAAAATCAAAATAAAAATTCATGTAAAAAGTAACAGATTATAATGCACAAGAGGCGGTTTTATTGCTAAATAGCAATCTCTGCCAGGCAACCTGAGAGGTACGGAAATGGATAATATAAATATATATTTATAGATATAATAAACTTTTTTATGATAAACTACACACAATACATACTTAATAATATAATAGTGAAATGTTACATAAATATACTAACCAGTAATCATAAAATTATGGTTGAGATGAATTAAGAAAAAACAAGTGAACACGACAGATAAGGGAAAAGGATAATAGGTGGTAATACTAAATTGATAGAACTTTTTTAAAAGAAGTGAGAGATTTAGCACGCCTGATACTTTCAGGCAATGCATTCCAAAGTTTTTTATATGTTAAAAGATTTAACCACGTATAAAAAGTTTCAAAACTTGGTATCCCAAACTAAGATTCTCTTAATACCCTTTTCGTTATTAAACGTAGCCTATATGTTAATTAAATTTCATTTAAATCCATTAAGTAGTTTAGTTATTAACAAATCACAGACAGACAGAGTTACTTTTCCATTTATAATATTACTAGCTATGCCCCGCGGTTTTAGCCGCAAATATGCATGTATTATACACATAAATCTTGACTCTATCTGATAAAAAACTGCATGAAAATCGGTTGCGTAGTTTGAGAGATTTAAGCATACATATGGACAGACAGAAGAAAGCAACTTTGTTTATAGTTTATACTAATGAAATACTATACTAAAGAGTAATGAATGATAAGTGTGTAACTAACCTTTTCTCATCAATTTTTCTCCACTTTAGTTACTATTTAAATAATGTGGCTTCTTTAAAATAAAATAAAAGTATTTATAAAATAGTTCTAGTAGGTACGACCTCACAAATTCGCAATATTAGTAAATATGTAATTTATTCCATAATCGTATTTTAATATTTGCGCATGTAGCCTTGACTTTAAGGTTTTTAAAGCAAAACAAAATGCAAATTTGATTAATTTTATTATTGAAGTATTTTAAATACGACAAACATATATAATATTATAAAAAGGATAAACATGATTGTTTCTATGTTGTATAGATTACACATGAAACAAAACTGTCTCTTATTAATTATTATAGGTTATTAAACTTATGACTTATGGTGCGCGGAGGAACACCGGTGGGTTTTAGGCACCATTTTGTGCGAATAATGCGTCGAGGATGTATACTTAACAGGATTTTCCACCGTGAACCAAAACAAATAAACTATTTAACGCATTTAAAGTCCTAGTTACGAGAACTATCGTACTATCCTATCTTAATATATAATCTCGTGTCACAATGTTTGTCCTCAATGGACTCCTAAACCACTTAACCGATTATAATAAAATTCGCACACCATGTGCAGTTTGATCCAACTTAAAAGATAGGATAGCTTACATCCCGGTATCGCCCCGGGAATGGGAACTACGCGGGTAAAACCGCGGGACACTGCTAGTAATATTATAAATGTTAAAGTTAGTGAGAATGTATGTATGGATGTATGTTTGTTATTCTTTCACACAAAAATGGCTGGACCGATTCAGTTGAAATTTTGTATGTAGATAGGTGATATCCTGGGTTAACACATATATCTCGGTATTACCCCGGGAACGGGAACTACGCGGGTAAAACCGCGGGGCACAGATAGTGTACTATAAAATAAAGGAAAAGAAAACATTGGCCCAATATCGAAAACATCTTAACTCAAAGTATGTTGTATTATGTATATAATTGTTATATTTCGTATATTTATTACTGTTAAATCTTTCGAAAACATGTTGATATATAGTTGCATGATATGTGGCTTATCATATCTAATCAAAGAAGTGGAAATAAGATGCGTCGCTTCTTTCTTATCTACGATCGTATAATAACAATGTTTTGCGTAATAAATTCACAATTTTGATGCATTAACAAATTCAGTTTCATTTACTTAAACGTAGGAAATGTTCAATAATGTTACTTCCCAGTTCTTTATTCTTCAAATATCAACAAAAAAAAATATTCAGTACCTAGTTTAGGTGTTACCTAAATCGTCAAGCAGACTTGCGAAAGATAAATTTGTGTTTCTGTGTGGTCTGGGTTGGGGTATATTATATGTATCTGACGGGGCTGCGGAAGAGTCCGCCAGAGCACCCGTGACCCCGTCACGCGCGGAACAGTGGAACACCGTGGGGTTTTAGTCGGTTTGAGTCTGACATAACCTACTTTCTCACCCCCAGGATCGTAGGCATGCGTGAGCATTTCCCCACGGAAAAAAACTACCATACCGTCTAATGCTGGAGACGTTGGATAGCGTAAAGAACGCCTCAACGGTAAATAATAGCTACCGTGTCTTTGAAACTTGGCATCTATATGGGTTAAAATGTAGATGTGTAGTAGATATGATAAAGGTGATTATTCGCAGTTGAGGTCGTTTTTTCCAAAAATGTATTATTGTGAGTCAACTATAAAGGATAGAAATATGCTGTGCTGGGATACTTTTAATTTAATTTTAAGGAGAACATTTCTGTCACCCCTTGATAGTTATTTTGGAAAAATGTTTCATGTCCAAAATTGATATTTCTACAGAGTTATTGTAAGTATAGATTACTTAAACTGATGCTTATTAAGTATTTTTATAGTTCTACCTTTAATAAAATCTTTACCCATATTTTACAAGACTTTTGAATTTATACTGTTAAGGAACAAAATAAATTTAAAAACAAAACATGTGAAAATAGTTTATTTACTCAGTATAAAACATTTATAATCATACAAATGATTCACCTTAATAAGTTTGTACTACACACACATTTATTAGATTTACATTTACATTAAAACTAATACTATTAAATTTAAATTATCTAAAAACCCGTAATAAATTCCGACAATGGACCTCTCCTAAACACTTCGAATTCAGGAATAGATTCTATTAGCGCATAGCGTTACTTATTTCAAAAATAGTTTTGTCTTTAGTTTCTGGTATTATAATATAAATCATAGTAGATAGTATGAGTGACGCACTTCAAAGAAGAGGAAGGCACCGTGCGGTCCTCCTAGAGTAAACAACAAAGGCGTACACTTGATCACGGTACCCATAACTATATTTCCCATTAAAGCTTCTAACAACATATAAACTCCTCGAAATCTCAACGGACACAATTCAGTTTCAATAGACGGTATTAAAATAATCGGACCCACGCTAACTACTACTATAAACAAACTTAAAATTATCAGAAACGTATACTTGTCCTCATTTACCATTTCCAGTTTCACTAAATACAAGTAAATAGATAACATAAACAAAAAAGCGATACTAATAAGAGAAGTAACCAATAACATCAATTTCCTTTCGAAGAATCTTGTTACGATACTAGCTAAGTACATACCGAATACGCTCACGACGTCAATTATAATTGTACCATAGTGAGTTACGGTCTCATTCTGAACGACACTCTTTATTATCTGAATTACATACACATTACACGCCATCTTTCCAAAAAAGTGATAGGCACACGTCAATAGAGTACAATATAACAGCGGACGATAAAACTGTTTAGTTATTACAATTTTTAAAACCTTCTTAACCTTATTTTGTTGGGGCTGTTCGGTTTTGTTTTGAAAGAAATTC
>DWAJ01005325.1:0-11651 GCA_018238005.1 Eurema mandarina | reverse complement strand
AAAAAGTGTGTATAAATAAATAAATAAATTATTGTTATACGAGGTGTGTCCCGCGTATTACTCTTATTAGCTCTTACTGATGAGATTTTGGGAATTTCACCGCAATTGGGAATTTCATGTCACAGGTCGCAATACCAGCCGCACCACCTTAATAGCTGGCAGTTAACCATAGTCCGGTTCAAAAGGAACTTTTTGACACCTTACGTAATAAGTTCTCTAACGGGGTATTTTCTACGGCTTTGAGTGCTTACAATATTTTTTGTCTGTTTGTCAGTCAAATCTTTTTATTTGAGTATCACGTGAAGGTATCGAAGAGATTTTAAAGCCGTTAACTCAAGTTAATTTGTTTAAAAATAAAAACCAGGTTTGCCATCAGCTCATCACCACGATTTTTTCTTTTTTAAGTTTTAGTTAATATTTATTTATTCTTTATTACACGTATTTACAAAACAGTATACAATAAAAGGAAAACTAGACAAATACAAATACATGTAAATGGCGGCCTTATGGCTGTAAGCCATTTCTTCCAACCATACAGAAAGGATAAATAATAAACTTAAACATAATTTTAATTTTATTTTATTTTATTTATCGGCCTAATATGCCACAAATAATGTAACTTACCAAAAGAGTTTTTCAAAATCGATTTAATAGATCAAAGTTGTCGTAGTCCTAAGGCATGATACGATATATATTTTATTCTCACATACTATACTTATGTATAACAAACAATACAGAGCTAAAATAGATTATACATAATAAACCCTGGTTGTAATTTTCCTCACATCGTCTTACATGATTAGCCAATAATTATTAATATTTTATAAGGAAAATGGCATATATAAAAGAACTGAAGGAAAAGTTATCATTCTATGAATAGATTATAGATACCTAATTATGTTTATCACATAAGTAAGTGTAAGTAAGTTTTATAATTTACGTAAAGAAAAAGAAATGAATGCTCGTAATTCTCGTTTCATTGTTTTGGGTTGTCTTTCTTGTTTAATATGCAACCCTTGGGTCAAAATTTTAGACTTAAAACACTGACAAATAATGTGAAATGATTTTTTTGGTCAATATCTTTAAATCTTTTTAAGACATCCAGATACAATCCTCTACAATATCACAAACTTTGCTTCTTAATTATATTTAAAAGGATTAAAAGGTATGCAAACTGTATTTCGTAATGTAAACTCTAGTTATGTATCTGTGGATCAAGACTTTGAAATAAATAACCCGTATAAAAAACCACTCAGTCGCCTGCTGTCGCATAAAAATATTAATATTTATTAGTGAAATATTCAATGGTACATTCGATTCAATATTTCCTTTATTTAATTCACTAAACTGTTTTATATTGTATTAAATGTCGAACGTCGATACTTACAGAAGCGAATAAGCCAACTCTATAAATGTAAATATTTTGCATTGAATTCCATATAAAATCAATTTACTGGCCTCTCTTGATATTCATGACATGAAACAAAATATACTTTCTGCGAAGGGTCAGAAGTGTTTGTTACTATTCAGTATCGGCCTATTACTATTTAAATTTTTCTTATGTATTTTTTAGGGTCAACGTCTTTTTAGAAGTGTGAAAAATATTATGTGTATAAATAATCTTATATGGATAGGTTACAAGTAAAATAAACGGATACATAATTTTTAAGGGAAAATTTCTGAAAAACCATCTAGCTTGCATAGCATTGAATTTAGATAGCACCAAATTGTCGTTATCTACAATAATGATCACATTGTACGCTAAGTATGTAAACAAATGAACGGCGAGCAAGCTCTGATTGCGATGGCGTGGCTTACGTGATTTTAGGAGTAGTGCAATATCAGCCTAATGCTTATCCACGAGTTAGAGGAGGCGAATCAGTAATTACTGGCACTTAGACGGCTCGGGGGGTTGCTTAATTAAGGTCGTCATGATAAGGGAAAACTTGACTCAACAAAAAACTTCCACGCCGCCGTTGCCCTTGTCTGATCCCTCATTGTTGCGAAGTTTTGACATTGTGTACAGCGACAGACAGGGAATCCAATCAATAAGAATAACTAGACGTATATTGAAATATTGACGGTCGATACAATAACGGTCGTAGAACACTTGCCCAAAAAAAACTGTTAAAGAAACTTTTTAAAGGAAAGTTTGAATAATGTGTCCAATTCAAGATCGATTGACGAACCAAAAAATAAATTCTCTGTTACATACAATAATATATTTTGAAGAATCTTATTTTATTAGTAACAGAACTTAACACTAAAAAATTTCTTTCCGTTATTATACTTCTTCTTCCTTCTTATCTAAGGTATCCTGAGTTATAAAATAACAGCCTAATAGCGTGTCAACTTTGGGGTAACAATTTAAAACTGCGCTTAATTTGATTGATGATTGAATTAAATGTTGTTCGTAGACTTGGATAACCCGTAGAATAGCACTTACTATATTAATATAACTTTAGTAAACGATTAGATGGTTAGACTAATTTCGAAACATAATTATGCCATACATTAGTCACTATCGCACAATGTTTTATATGGATATGGAAATTTATACGAGAGTGTAGGTAATATGACATCAAAAAATGCTTCGTCTTTGTTTTAAATGGTTTTGGTTTATATTCAAAAGCTCATTGCCAATTTCGGCAACTCACTCCAGAGCTGTCAAGCTCTGCGAGTGTTCATGGGCGGCGATGACCACTTTCCATCAAGTGGCTCGTTTGGCTTATAAAAAAATATGAATCTTGTACCAATGACTTATTTTAATCACGTATATAAATATTATTGTAAACTTTTTTAATCCGAACATATTTTAAGTAAAACTGTCTTTTATTTTGATACCGTTAATGCAATGTACATGTTGCTTTGTTTACTAAATTGTGTATGTAAATACATTGTACAGAATACTTGGACATTTTCACACCATCTTGATCCAATAAGAAAACTTGTTTAGCTCAAAAGAAATGTGTCTGGGGAACGAAAAGAAGTTTATTACGTGTAATCGCATTTGCCATTTACTGATAATATACGGAGATGTAGCTACGTGTAATTTGATTCATTTCTATCGGAATAAGTAGCAAGGTTTTGTGATTTGCCTTTTTCTAGGTGAAAATAATAATTATTCTATTTTTGGCATCAGATAACATCAATGCCTTGCTTTTTCTACAAGTATGGAAGCTAAATAATTATGATATAACATTTAAAAAATAATACTTTAAAAGACTTATTTTAACAGCGCTATCTAGTCCCACGCTAAGCAGAGCTTGTGTTATGGCTACGCGATAACGGATAATTTACATAAGCATATTTTTGTGAATACCTACATATAATACATAGCAACATCCAGACCCTAGAAATATACAAATGTAAATTACAAACATATTTTTCCGGAGTGTGGATCAAACCCACAACTCGATCGTGCAGAAGAAAGTTAGGCTAACACTATGTATTTTGAATGTTGACATATACAATAGACGTGCTTAGTATAAGGATGAAAGAAATCAAGTATTAATACAATTTAAGCCAATCCTGCTTTTATTTTTGAAACAAAAAAGCAGCAAAAACGAAATTTCCCTCTAATGAATGAAGACATGATTTAATTATTGGTAAGTGCGACATTTATGAATGAATGACTCGTAATTTTGTAAGGGCCGTAAAGAGCCCATAAACGTTGAGTCTTTAAGGGTATTTACGTGGTTGTTCCCGGTGAAATTAATTTAAAATTGAAATTAAATTTGTTCAGTAAACTCTCGGGTGTTTTTATACGATACCCATTAACCTGATGCTTTTCATTTAAAGCGTATTGAAAAATATTTAACATTCTCTTTACGTGAAGCCCCGCGTTAGTCTGTTTTAAAAGAGAAAACTCATTATATAGAAAACTTCCCTTTCTGAATGATATAATTATCAAGCAATTTTATAAAGTATAGTTTTATATTTGAACCGATTTGATAATAATTTTTGTATATGTAAGTAGATAGTTGGTCCAGTACTATAAGCAAAATGTTATAATAATGTTTTGAACGGCCTTTAAAAATGTGTTAAATTTAATTAAGTTAATTGTCTGCCAGCCGTTTTAAAACAGCGGTGACTCAACATTTGACGATTAAAACAATCCTTCATATAATTTTTATTATTTAAAATTTATATTATTAGAAACATTCTATTTAATTAAAAAAAGGAAACCAAAATTTACCAATATTGTTATTTAAATGTTTAAAAGTTAATTGGGTTTCTTAATGTTAAAATTAAGATGATCAAATAAAAAAAGCAAATAAACGCAATGGAACTATCATAATATAATTAACATCATATAAAATCTCGTATCTCTTAAGAAACTCTTAAAAGAAGTATATTTTGCCAAACTGGTGATTAATGTATTGAAACCAGTAGTATTTTTGTTTATTAATAAAATTTAAATATTAACGAAGTATAGTAAAAGTTTTTGAACTCGTGAACTATCTTTAATATAAAATGCAGTTCCATGAAAAATTATAATACAAAGTATATATTGTTTGGTCAGGTTAAAAACTTTGAATAATTACGATCGAATTATGCCAACAATATTTCCTCGTAATTATAATTAATCTTTTTTATCCCCATATTCGATGCTCATTGATTACATACAGTTATTTTGCGTGTGATTTAATAATTTCCTTCTAATTTGTACCCAAATGTTACAAAAAGCGAAATTTTTTGTGAACAAAGAATGTTTAAATATTGACATCAAAGAATATTAAGTATAATAATTTTGTGCTACCTTAAATTAAAAATTATTCAAACAAAAATCCTGGTATAAGAATAAAAATTTGTCGCAAGACGTTGTCTAAGATATTGTCGTATAAGCCCCAATTGTTACGTAAGGAATGATATCGTATCGAGGGTCGTGATTTCAATAAACGGCTGAAATCCGCGCAATAGCAGATAGCCAGCGACAAAGCCGGCAGACATGCCTAGTGTGCACACCGCTACTATTGTTTTGAGTTTTTAATTGGCTGATATTTTTTAATAAAATTTTTTTATTTGATTGAAAGGTTCGAATATAAAATTCAATTTATTCGTTTTATTATTTCTGTAAGCGAGTTTAGAATATTTGGCGTTCATATATTTTTATACCTACGCTTTTTAATTATAAGTCTTTTGTACTGTCTCTGTATATAAAGTGTGGTGCATTAGAAATAATTGGTCTCATATAGCGATCTATTAATTTGTACTTCCGTTCGAAAAGTGACTTCTCTTATGAATAACACTTTCATATGATATAACACTTTCATGAAATAATTTCAAAGTAAATTATATAACTAACTTCTAACTATACTTGAACTTTGACGTACACAAATTAAAGGCTACAGTCCAATTACATTAATGTGTAATTAGAAGGCTGTTTGATCATAATAATGTGTTTGGAATGTACGTGATACGACTGCTGGAATAATGTGCTAATAGAAAACAAATTATATTGTTATCTACAATGTTTATTTAACCAAAGCTATTAACTATACAAGGGCTTAAGTAAAATAGGTGGCGTGGGTGTTCCCCGAGGGAACAGTAATATGAAGTTTTAAGCCTGTTCGTGGTTATTCGTGTAATTTAATCAATGCCATGAATTTATATAAAACTGAATTTTAAAATAAAAGTGAAACTCAACTCTCAGTGGACAAAGTGACATGAAGACATTTTTTCACAAGCGTCCTAATAAATCTAGAATGTGGAGTATAATTTAAGAGTAAAATTTTATTTTTAATTGAGATTAGGTTCTACGCAATTAAAATGACAGAAAATCAATTTTGGGAACGTTTTGGCTTTTTTAATGTATATAATTATTACGTTTAATATACGGCGCTGTAACATAATTAACAGGTTTTGGTTGGTGACCCAGGTCGCAAGTTTAACGTGGATCGGCTCGTACCGGAGTAGTATTTCCCTATTACAAATACCCACGTATTTCTTTATGGATGCATTGCGTATAGTTCGGTAAGTGTAAGCGCTGAAGACCCATTTTCTTCTTGCCTGCTTTATCCCAGCTACACTTCCGCGATTGTCTATGGGTGGTAGTGGTCGCTTGTCATCAAAGGCTTAATTGATCACTTCACATTGTATAAAACAATGTCGCTTTCTGTATCATGCTTAAATTTTTAAAACTACGCAACCGATTCTCATGCGGTTTTTTTTAATAGATAGAGTGATTCAAGAGGACGGTTTATATGTATAATACATGCATAATATATGCGAGCGAAGCCGGGGCGGGTCGCTACAACTACTTAAACAAAAAAAGAGAAATAACCGAAACCAGTAACATCGAAATGTTGAGTAAAATCGAGGAGCAATAGTAACGGACACGTAATAGGTGATATTCTTATCACGGACCGTGTTTGCAGCCTGGGCACGGGCCAATTTACATTTTCTTCAATTTAGTGAACACGGAGTGGAATTTTTATTGATTCACTTAATAAGAAATAACCGTCATTCAAGGTGTGAAAGTTACCTGTCGTCGGAGTTTCAATGTAATTATCATTTGTAAGAGAATATACACTTGTCAGCTCAGAAAGCTGAGCCAGGCGCCTTTTCTTGAGCTCAATGCATTTACTTTTGTGTATTCTTTTATTGTTTGTATATGTTTTTAATTATTGTACCGCTCTTTTTGTTTATGCGCAATTTTTTTTCCTGTGTTTTTATACGTTTTTCTGAATTGTGTTTTCTTGAATAAAGTTTTATCTATCTATATATTTTGTGTAGAAGTCATTTCTATCATTGTTATTCTGAATTGGAGGGTAACTGACCTATTATTAATATATTTTAATTTATGTGTCTGAATGAATACGAGTTTCGTTCTCATTATGCAAAAATGTTCACAAAGCGTGCAATTTATATTATTAAATGTTACTTTAAGGTTACCAATGGATAATTTTAAATATAAATTAATTTCATTTTTATTTTAATGAGTATTTAGTACAGGATTAAAAAAGAGTTTGGATATTTTGGATTAGCAGAGCTGTGTGCTAATCATTATTAATTAATACACAAGGGCTTTATGGCACTTAAAAGTACTAATAGATTAAAAAAATATAATACCTGTATTTAGAAAAGAGTCAAAAGGTCAAGAGTAAAAATTTTAAGTACTAGCTTAAATTTTTTTAACTTTTAAGCGTGATCACTTGGGGATAGCTTAGCTATACAACTCGAATGGTCTGAAAGATTTTTTCAAATTGTTCCAGTAAAAAGCCGTACAATAGAAACCGACAAACCGTCAAATCTTTCCTCTTTATTATATTACTGTAGATAAGACCATAACACTATATTAACGCTACTTTAACATAGTTATTTACTAGTTTGGGTTTTGTGAGTCTTACTATTGTGAAAGTCTCAAGTGAATTATTACTTTTCGAAATAAAAATAAATTCAGTTTGCACTTAACTCCTTTTAAGTTTAATTTTTCTAAGCGATGTTTTAACATAATACTAGTATAACATCATAACATGCTACTTGCCAAACGCGAGAAATAGAAATATTATATCCTCTCTTGAGCGGTTAAGCCGCTACTAAGAACATATCAAGTGGAATTACAGCTTCATAGTAGTAATTCCAACAGTATAGTAGCAACAGACAGACGGGCATAGCGTTTACGCTAGTTATATATACCTATAGTATAGTTTACTATAACATTATGCGCATTAAGTTATAGTCCAAGAAAATAGAGCTTTAAATACGAATTTCAGATAAAAACTTACATTTTTGATATAATGTAAGAAGCTAACGGATGATAATGATAACTTTGACAAATCATAAGCTGATAAACGTTAGCTTCTAGCCACGATATCTCGGTTAATTTTGATTTTAGCCAAATAATATTTTATATAATTTTGATGTAAAATTTTATGTTCTACAACTTTCATTAAAGGTTTTTTTTCTAGTACTTACTGTTTCCCTAAGATTTTAAACAAAAGTTTTGTTTTTTTATTATCACAAGTTCTCGTGGATGAATCTAAAAAAGACTTTCACTATTCGTTTACGGATCTTTCAAAGTACATTATATCAAAAATTAAATCAGTTTTTATCTGAAATTCGTGTTTAAAGCTCTATTTTCTTGGACTATTAACTATTAGCGTTCATTGCATAAAATGACTACAATATCTAAAACATAATATTCTTCCTATCCACTTTTATTTTAAGTAACAGTACAGTTCGCACTTGACCTTAATATCAAACAAGGTAGGCACTTCAAAGTTATTGTTTGGATACAAAATTTGCAAGCTTTGAATATTTTAAGGAGTGCGTCAATTTTAACCAACATAAAAATGAGTTTTTAAAAGAATCAATATGATAATTATGTACATAAAACGTTATATAAGTAATACAGTTAAGGATACAAATATATTACGGAAATAATAAATATTATAAATATAATATTGCGGAAAGAGTTATATCATATTAAAGTTTCGCCGTACTGATAGTTTTATTATGTACTAGCTGGCTCAACGCGACTTCGTTCACGCTGTACCTATCCTACCCGAAACCTTATACCTAAACCTATTTTTTTTTTGCTTAAGAACCATCCTCGTACATCCAGCAATATTCTAAAAGAAGAAGAGAAATTTTATCCACGATTTATTTATGGTACCTTATCATAAGAATGGGAGATTAATGATGGGTATGGAAGTGTCTGCGAAGGTACCCGTGACCCGCTGCAATGAGATGACACATTGGGATTTTGGTCGACATAACCCATTGCTCTTTGCCGGTGGCTCATGGGTATGTACATCATATGTACCCTAAAAAGGGATATATACTAATATTTATATATACATCTTGACGATATTTAGCAAAAATGGAATTCAAGATTAGGAAACTGTCAAAATCAAAGAATTAATAACGATTTCCTTCTTTGTTTATTACGAGTTTACGACAATAGATATTGTGTCTAATTTGAACATTATTTTCACGATCAAGTATTTAATTATTCAAATATAATGTAAGGATCAGATACATGAAATAAATATCGTCTATTAACAATTCTGTGTTTAATCTTCATGTTAGAAACAATTTCAAACGGTACATTTTAGAGATTTTTGATCTGTTGGCATCGTTTCCACCTTCCTATCATACAGTCAAATAAGCACAAAAACTATTATTGTATGAAATATTAAAATATACCGGGGCTTGCAGCCAGTTTTTAACAATTCTTAGAAATATTAAGTCAAAGCTTCAAAATGATTATTTTTAAATTATATTGCAAAATTAGTTATCCTGTAAGAGAGATCGAAAGCAATTTTTATTACACAATATTTTGCTCACGGCCACATGTCACAACCAAAATTAATGTATTCTCCTTTGAATAAATTGGATTGTATACAAATCTGATTACAAATTAAAACAGCTCAGAAATGAAAAAGGGATTTTTCTTTTCATTTCGTACATCATAATAGCCAAGTATTCTGAAATTCAATATATTCTGATCCTTTATATAATTTTTATCCATCGTACCTTTTATTTTGTAAATACCACTTATAACTTGTCTAAACATTATAATGGATCTGTCTGTCCTGTTATTTTCTTTTGTCAATTTACTGAATCAATATTGGGAGATTAATTGTATTGACTCTGCTATAAACTGAGTCCCGTATTTTACCTCGGCCTATAACTTTTGGAGAACAAATAGATCATATTTCGTTACTTACAGTTTTATGACGGAATTTTACAAAGGTTTGTACAATTTCTATGTCTAAATCGGTGGTTACACACAAAGAAAAATATAGTAGTATAATCTTATTAGTATTAGGTAAATATATCGAAATATATTGTAATAATATTGGTTTTAAACACCTACTTTATACAAGTACGATGAGTTCAGTCTTTTTAAATATCACTAATAGTAAAATCATACGAGTTATGTTAGAATTATAATTTAATTATGAAAATGACTGCTTCGAAACACCGTATACGCGTTCTAAGGTGTTTATTGTATGGTTATTGCTATTGGTTCTATTCGGATGAAAATTGGCCGTAAACGTTATTAAGGACGATACAAATTGCATTAAAGCTTATAATTTAATAGCTACGGCAATTTGTGATTTCAATAAATTTATGGAGATTCGATGACTTTGAAATTGTAAAATTATATTTGGCTCATTATGAAAACGATCATAAATGTTCAAGTTCTTTTATTTTTATATACAATTGTATATACAGACAAGAGTCATTAGCCAATAAATGCGCCTCGCGGTTAACGATGATAATTAATTAACGATATCTTCTGGTAAATTTTAGCTTAACATACTAATAATTCAGCTTGCCGTTGGTAGTCGTATTTTAAAATCCTCATTTTTATCATTGACTGACTGACTGACTGACCTATAGATCAAAACTTGATTTATTAACCTACAAAAGGCACTAATAATTGAAATGTCATTGACATAATTATATTAGTATACCCTTTAATACCCATTTAGGATGAATTAGAACTACCTATGAACCTTTGGAGTATCATCGAACCGCTTCAATTGATGTTAAAAAGTTGTATTTGTGTTTACAAATAGGTATCAAAAGCGCTATTCAGGATTTGTTGATATTCTTTCATGTAGGTAAAAATTAAGTACCTAATAACACCTTACTTCGATTATCTCTCAAAAATTTCTCTAAGGCTTTTTTGTAAGAAGAAATTCTTTACCCAGAGGTTTCAATCTAAGAGAATTTTCCCCCATTCACACAAAAGGATGTAATTCACTCTAATTTTCGACTACAAATTCTTGCTAGCTAGTATTTTTTTCACTGACCAATCTTCAGACGTATTTTACAATGATTTACAAGGCTTTACCTAAGCGTGAAAAATGATTCAACATAATATATGCGGGTGAACGGCTCGCACTAAATATAGCCGGTTGAAATATCACGTGTGTTGGTACTGATTGTGTTTGTGTTTTATTTTAAATGCGTTAAACCTTAATACGAAGGTAGAGCGAATTTATTTTATAGAAATGTACCTTAATGTGACTCGTGCAAAATAAAAAATCAATCTCTTTTATTAAATCAATAAATACAAATTACATACAATACAAGCAAAAGGTTTCACGACTAAATTCTTTATAAAATAATATCATTACAATTAAACATCGAATTATAACCAAAAACATAAAAATGAGTCACCTAAAAGCTGAATGCTTGAACTCCAAATAATATTATGTTTCCAGTTCTTAAAATAATGTTATAATTAATTATAAGTATTTGAATAAACATATCTTCAAAATGAACTCTTAAGAAACTTAAAACTTGGAAGACCGTTAAAGGTCTTAATGAATCAATTCAATGTTCAAAATGTTTTAAGATGCAAGGGTTTTAAGGTCTCGGTAGGGCCATGTTTACTTATCTATAAATAAAGTCTTAATTATTCAAATACTCTGGTTTTAACAACGGGCGGCTAAGTTAATAGTTTTGTTTAATTTAAAAGATATTTATTAGCAAGATTTATGATGGTGTTACAAGTGTTAAATATATAGATTGAAATAAATTCGTAATAGACCAAATAAAAAATAATAAATATTTTCAGGACATTTATACACAGCGCCATCTAGTTCCAAGCTAAGCCGAAGCTTGTATTATGGCAACTAGATAACGGAATAAATTACATATACATACTTTTCTTTTGTAAATACATA
>DWAJ01005324.1:0-11651 GCA_018238005.1 Eurema mandarina | reverse complement strand
CGGGTGCGCGAGCGTTGATTGGTTCCCCAGTCGTGTTGTCTTTCTCGCACCAATACGTCAATTACGAGCGCGATTCTACCGATGCGCAGCTATTCTCGTCCAGCGCTAAACATCCGTGCCGCGACCTATACGTGTACGTAGAATTAAGGAATGCAAGATCCTGGAAAGTACATGGTGCTCTTATAATCGCTAGGATGCATTTAATCGACGACATACATTAATATGGTAAAACTCTGAATAATTCGTCTACATTTTATTTCCACATTGGTTACTATTGCTATTTTAGCATTAGAGTATATTCTGATTTCATTTATTGTTAAAGGTTCATGTGACCGTTAGCTAGAAAGGATTTTTTTATGGGAAGAATACAAGGGAAAATAATTAAAACGCTTATTAGAGCCAACAATAATAATTTATTTTATCCACACGAAGTTACATTTATTAAATATAAAAGGAATTGAAGCTAGCACAGCACTTTGGAAGAAACTACACGTTACGTAAGTAAAGATAAAACGACATTTATCTAACAATATAATATATTTTTTAAATTTAACAACATTACATTTAAGAAATGAACATTTTCACGTTATGATACGATACATAGCCAACGTCGGATCCAGTGGAGGGGGTCCAGCTGAGCTGGTTGTGTTCCAGGACCAGGTGGAACCCTAATTGAACATAATTTTATTTATATATTTTGTCATCAATGAAATAAAAGACCTACTTTTACTTGTATCTATTGTTATAAAGCTATAAGTTCTTGACTTGACCACGACTACGCCCCCTGGCGCCAAAGCTGGATCCGCCTTGGTACATAGCTTATCAGGAATGTGACAAAACGCCTTATTAGCACATACATCGTAGATATTTAAAGACATGTAAGAAATACATTTGAAAATATATTACAGTTCAGAATATTAAAAAAATACTCGAAAACAAATTCTCCGAGTGCTTATGCCAATTAATTAAACTTAACATTTATGTATAGTAAGTGTTTTATGAGATTCAGTAGTGTGTTAAAATAATATACTTAGTACGTATATTTTTCAGGTTTTGTTTATGTATGGAAAAAAATAATATAAAGTTTCCCTATAAAATATGAAGTACATTTTTGTTCGTATTTACGAGTTATTTATGCTATGTAGTAGCTTTACTTAACATTCCGCTTTCAACCTGCATCGTTAAAAATAAAACAAATATTAACGAATTAAAATATAGTTCTCACAATAATATATATTTGGTTTCATAATACGTTAATCAAAATAATAAAAAGTTCACAACTTATGGCTAAACACATGCCTCTTCATATGTAAACATGTGTTTTGTTTAAAAATTTCTTACTACAAAGGAATTAATAGAAATTATAAATTTCTTTTAAAAAGTGCAATTTATTTCATTTAAATCACTATTAGTTCGAGTTTACGACAAATATGTAACAACATTTATAAGTCGGAGTACTTTTCAGATCTCGAATCCATAGTAATTCGTAAATCTCATTCAAGATTTGTAGAACATCACGTGTTTTATTTAACATAAGCTTATCTTACTCAGTTATGCTGTTATTCCATGTGAAATAAGGAATATCTGTTATTCCGATTACTATGTGTTAAGTGTTTTGAACACTTCTCGTCTATTTACATAAATAAATAACTACATTTGATCTAATAATATTATAAACGAAAGAACCTTGCTGAAGAAGCCATAGGAAAGCGGCAAGGTGAACACTGATATCTCAAAGTAGATATAAATCATAATACCTTTATACTTTATTATGTCTACGTTCTACAATTACTACAAATTGAATATTGCTTATAAAACAGCAATGTTGTGACTGTTACCTAAGCATTTTTATAAATCCAAGACATTTACCAACGAATTATATAACTTTTTGAACGTTGAACTTTTTAGTTTTTACGTAAAACGTGCGTTTAGATTCTATTACATTTAAATTTATAACCCTGTTGAAGTTTAAATCCCCTTTACAATAATTTGTGACACCATAACATAATACCCACTTAGTCTAAATATATCTCAAAATGTAAAACGAAAATCCTTTACCAAGATTAATACAAACCAGAAATCAACCATAAAATTATAAGATTTTACTAATAAAAATTACATATACCTATAATTAAAGATGTCAATTACTTTTCTTTTAAAATACTTTTCCATTTGAACCATGATTATGGGCTCTTAAGATTAGTCGGGATTAACCCACCCGAGCGAGGTACATTCTATAATAAGCTGATACTACTACAACGAACTAGGTATAGTACAAAAATCAAAATAAAAAATGTCATGATAATATACGAATATAGAAACTAAGTAATTCAGACTTAAAACTGGTACTTTGTAAATTTTATTATAAAAGGAAAATTCAGCAAAAATTACGTTGTTTATGCCTAACACGTAATAAGAAAAATGTTTTTATCCCTAAGGAGGTTCTCGTCAAATACAATGAAAGGAGTTTGTCTTAGGTTTGAATTAAAAATACCCGTATGTCTTATGCTTTTACAAGAAGTTGAGTAGGGACCGTAAAATTTAATCGTGGAAGTAAAGGAGCGAAACAATAGCCAAAACTGAGTTGCGTCAGGCTATCAAGAACGAATGTTGCCGGTACGTTACGTTAATGATATAAGCAATCTATTTTAGTCATCTTTCGATGTGAAGCTAAATTAATGATCTATCTGCGTTTATTAAAATATACGTCTATTTTTATTTGTACTTTTTCTCCACAATTCTTCTTAATTTATGTCAAACACTAAACGGCTCGTGTAGACTAAGCGATTATTTAATTGTATGTTGGGTTGAACATTTCAATACTAATAATAATAGTTTACACATACTAATAGTTTTTAATATTTGGATTATGTGATCGTTACTTCTTTACTTTCCCATGGAACCTTTACCATAATATTAAAGCGGCAGTCACCGTTTAATTTTCGAACCAAGAATGAAAGTCTCTTAATTATTATTGTGTTTCTTCGTGTGTTTTCAAAAAATCGGCAATAAATCAATGATTTAAATATCGGTATTGTATTAAAAATTGTGTCCTATTTATGCAGATAAAGCTTATCATGACTAGAACTTTAGACGAAATTGTATAAATTATAATAAACATATTGAATATAATACTTTAAAATCCCAGGTTAATACCAAAAATATGAACCTATATTACTTTATAATGGAGTTATGAATGGAATGCCAAATAGAATAATACTTATTTATTTTCCTTGTAAGAATAGTGACCGATGCAAATATATACGTTATATATACATAGGTATATCATTAAAAGTTACAAATTATTTCCCCCGATGGAATAGTGCCCTTTTTAAAATGAATATTGAATAATGATATCATAATAAATTAATCTTATTACTCATATCAGTAACGATTTAATTGTATCATTTAGTAAATAATATTCCTTTTTAATTACATCGATACATTCATTTAAAATCTACATATACAGGTGTCAATAGCAGATCAAAAAATAGTAAGCATTGTATTAAATAGGAGTCGGCATAACATGTAATCTTATATAAAACATCAATTCTAATTTATTTATTTCCAACCTGACTGTGTCTTTCCTTTTGATAACTCTTAAATTTTGTACTTTAAATATTGTGTAATTAACATTCTATTTTCATAGACGAAATAACGACTACTTATATTATTACCTTGTTATATGAATCGTAAAACTATTAATGTAAATTATGTGCCAAAAACACAGTCAGTAAAGCGTCAATAACTCCTTAAATCTAAACATTCAACTGCAATAAATATACTCTATATATTTTATATAAAGAAATAACAAGAATTGAATATCAGTGACGATTTTACAACTACCTTAATTAAAGTAGAGCGACGTCTACAAGTAATTCTAAAAATTATCATTACTTTACGTGACTGAAAAGCTTATTAAAAATTTAGTAAATATATGAATTTAGGTGAATCAATTCTTCGTGTCGGTATTATGATAAAAACGAAGTAAAATAATGATAACGATAGAATGTGTAAAATAATTAACAGAAGGACAAATTATGATTTATAAAATTGTGGAAATTTAACAAATGACATTCCCGTTCATTATTTATAGAAAATAGTGTATTCTTTCTTTAAGCTTTACAACGTTACAATGATGACGTAAATAATGCCTTGTAGCTGTATGTTGTGGGCGATATTGACGCCTACGATCTCCACACAGATACAACTTGTCGTTTATCCCTAAGGATTATGCATGTTCCTTGCAAACTAAAAATATCAACTTTAAATATCACTTACTACGAATTTACAGATGAATAAGCGTTTGAAAGACAGGGGACATTTAAATAGTATTTTAAAGATTTAAGGGACTATAATATAATTAATATAATAATAAATAATGACTTATTTGCAGAATACACGTTTCTTTTTAACAACTAAATATAAATAAAATTACACGTCCTCACTCTATGTGTAGTGAAGAGCCTGTTTTTTTTCTAGCACAAATTGTGTGTTAATTCGCAGTATGCCTTATGCGCCTTATTTATATTATCAATGCTGTGGTGCATCCAATTTCAATCAATGGCAAAAGTTTACGTTACAAGAGATGTTACGTGACGTTATTTTTACTATGAATAAAATAGACAACAATAAATATTAAAATGTAATATTTGCGCTCTAAAGCCATAGACAGAATGATTTTTATAGGCGGGGTTAGGCTCTAGACATAGCTGTAGGATTTACTTAATTACTAAATGATTTGATTAATTATTCTAGACCAAAATCGTTTCAAACAGATCTCGCCTTCGCAGTATGGCAAAGACTAGGTTTACACTTTTAGCATAGTCTCAGCATTTACGCGTTTAAGAGATTCCCGACAAGAACGTTTACTATATAAAAAAAATAATAATCACGTGAACATACATTAGGTATTAAAATTTCTAGAGAATATTATAATTTAATATAATACGTATATACCAATAAATTAGTAAGGTACATGTGACAAGAAAGACATCTTACATTAATTTTCTATATTTTAATCCTAAATACTTATGTATATTTAGTAATCAATATCAAATATATTATACTTTATTGGAAAAATATATTTTCATTCAGATTTATAGCAAAATTCAAATCAATAATTAAACATCCGATTAACATATCGTTTAAAATATATTCATAAATATTGACATAATATCTTACCTTATTTAAGGTTATTGAGTTTAGAGAGTGCGTAAGTATTTAAATACGAAATAAATTTAAATATCAAATTTTAACGACGAACGCGAGTAGCAGATGTATTACTCACCGGTGCCAGAAGACGCCTGGGTACCAACAAGCGTGCATTGCCTCGGGCTGGTCTCACCGCTCCTGGTTGCTTCAAGTCAGCTAAATGTGATGCGTAACCTTCGCTCAAAGGAGTAGCCATGTTGTTGTATTTCTTGCTTATTCTCCCGATAGCATATATCTGTTTAGGCGATAACCCGCAGTTATGATACACACTAACGTCCTTCCCCGAGCCATAAGCAGCGTGTAATATTACCCCGTGCTCATTTATGAGATTATTCAAATGTGACGCTTTATGCCCTAAAGGATCTGTAGATAAACCATCCGAGAAAAATATTAATCCATGGGGGAAATTGTGTTCAGCTAACCATGAAACCACTTTCCTTTGTTGCATATCTGGTCTGCCCGTAATGTATAGGATTAAATATCCCAAGTCTTGCCAAAATCTCACTACATCTACCGCACCTGCTCTCACTTTCGGATCGCGACCCGTGACAGACACACTGGCTGTAAATGAACCATCGATGCTAAATACAACACATTCAGTTTGCGGCGGTACAACAGCCAGATGAAAATTACAACTCGTGTGATCTCCTCGTACGACAACTCTAAATGGATATATCCCACAACCGACGCTTTGTTTCTCGGTAAGAGTGTAAGATATTCTTCCAGTTTTGTCCGTCACAACCGTTTCTAGTAAAATCCATTCACCTGCTGGGGGATCCTTTATCATATGTATATCAACTTTTTCTCCAGTAAGTGTAATCATATCTAATGGACCATACATAAATCTCGCAGTAAATGTTTGTAGACAACCCTCTTTTACAATAACGTCATTGGCACGATGATTTGCGGCAACATTTTTTAACTTAACAGACGTTCTTTTCTTTATCCATTTCTCTTTATCTTGTCCTGGTTTAAAAAGGGTAGAATCTTTGTCTTCATTATGGCTGTATAAAGCTAAATCGAAATGTCCAACTTGACGTAATATAAAGGCAATGACGTCTGAACTTTCCCAATAACTAGCATGAAATAGGTGGGGTAAAGCGTTTGTAGGAAAATTCGCCAAGCCTTCAGGACAATATAAAGCATAATCTAATCGTTTTGAACCCCACCACTTTTGTTGGAGTGCATTCATTGTAATTAAAGGTATGTTGTCGACTAATCCACTCACCGTACTTTGTACTGAAGCTTCTGAAAGTCTTCTTAAAATTGGAGTTGGGGGCATTTGTAAGTGATCTCCAAATAATGTTGGATGGCTTTGTATTAATTCCATTAAATGATATGGTTGTCCATTGCCTAATGGGTATTTTGCGTATCTGGCAACATTAATTGGTGGCAAATTAGTAAATCTCGCAGACAACAATGGTTCTAACCTACCAGCAACTGGATCGGTAGGGTGGAATAAATTGTAGATTTGTTGAACTGGTGGTTTGGCAATTTCTCCACATTTGTCATCTGAAATCTTTCTTGAAGCTAAGATAAGTGATAAAGGGCTTCCAAAAGTAAAGAAGTCCGATACATCGAATTCTAATTTGGTTTGATTATCACTAGCTGTAGAAGATCTCCTCCTAGGTGTAGGAGCTTGTAAATGAGATTTATTTAAATAATGTTCGGAAGGTTCATTTGGTATCGTAATTTCAGTATCTAAAATGCTTGTCTCACTATCGTGACGTGATTGATATTGCAAACTTCGGCATAGTGCATCGTAAGCTAGAAGCGAACCCATGCTATCTCCTACAATACATGTTTGTCCACCAAAACCTTTTCCATCTTCTGATCTTATAAACTCGTTATATACAGTATTTGCAGCAAGAATTGTTTTTGCAACGTGATCTGAATATTCAGGTGATGTTGTCGCTATTAACGGGATCGCTCCAATAGGTATTAAATCATTTGTCAATGAGGGTGTCTCCATTGTCGAAGGAGAACAGTCAAAGCTATAAGGGCTCAATGTCGATAATACTCCCAATGCTTCAGTACAAATAGATGGACACGGAACTAATTTAATAGCAATATGACCTACTAAAGTGGGGTAGTGCTGTCTCATAACTGATTCAAAGGCGCCCTTAAATGTTGTCACATCAGATTTTTTTGCCGTCATATCTATACTTGCATCAAGTACACTTCCGGCATGAAAAACTAATATTAATACGGTAGTTGGACATGGACTATGCACGGGTGTTTCCGGACATCCATCCACACTTTGGTGGCTATGTAATGCTACCATTCTTCGGGATCCCCTCTCTGATGTCACTCTCTTTAGAAAGGTGGGATTAAATATACTGTCATCTTGATTATAATCACCTTGGGTAGGTGATATGTCAATATCAGCTTCATCGAGGGAACACATTGAAGACCATTTATTGAAAGAACTTTCACAGTCATAAAATTCATCCTCTGATCCTGTTTCTGTTTCGGATTCTCTTACTAATGTTTCCATTCTCCAATTAGCTACTTGAGTCTGCATACTTTTAAGAGAACCTGATGATGATGATCTGAGATTTGTTTTAGAGATATTTTTCGGCTCTAATGGAGGTGATCCTTCAGGGGATAGATGAGTATAGGAATGTTTTTCTATATTAGTTTTCTTGGTGGTTAATGGAGTTTCTAATTCTTCGGTCTTTTCAAGACTACTCATTGTGGCTGCAAGAGATTTGGAATTATCTTCTGAATTTTGATCAGGTTCATCACTAGGTTCACCTCCCATTTTTTTCTTTAATGCAAGTTGAGTCTGACGCTCAATTTCCCTAATGTCTTCCATTGTTAAACCATGCCACTCATCTTGCCATGCCCACACTTGCCTGTGTGCTCTCAACATAGTCTTTCTTAAAGCAACATCATGTATAAATTTTTCTAGTTTTGTTTGCATCCCCCAATAACGAAATTCTACTCTACATAATTTATAAGCACACATAAGGGACTTACCGTTTGGTAATGGTTGAGGTTTGCCCCTAACTTCTTGCCAATAATCTTCCAACCATGTGTCACTAAGAGGGCCTCTGTTACATTTTTGGGATACAAACAGTTTTGGATCTTCTTCTTTTATGTAATCAGCCCCATATAGCTGATCTTTAACAACATCTATTACATCCACCATCCTATTTTTCAAATCACTGCCAGACAATTTAAAAACATTTTCTTGGTGACCATTATCATCAAAGTAATATGTTTCTATTTCAAGTGAGAACTTTTCAACAAATGGACAGGTGTATTTAGTTTTTGTATAAGGATAAGCATTCCATGCTTCCTCAGATACTGTTAAGGCAGACTTTGGAAGCAAGCTTTTAAACCATCCAGGTAGATGACTTCCCACATGATAGATCTTTTGTGTATACTGACCTTTTCCTCCAGGTCCATTTTCATATGGTTCATTAACAATTATTTCAACTCCACTGCCTTCACCAGAACTTTCTTCTCGGCTCTTCTTTGCTATCATATACAGCTGAGCAATTCTATACTCTTCAACAGTAAGAGGAAGAGGTATTCTATACTCTTTAATTAACATGGTGGAAACTATATTATATGTGATGCAGACTGATGCTTACAATATGATCTGAAACAATATTGTTATCCTTTAAATAAAATAGTATAACTTAATAAACAACAAAACAAAATAGCCTCTGTTATACTACAAAATATTGGTAGTATACAGTTATGATGAAGAACATCTATGAGCTTGGAAATAACTGATATTTCTTAACACTCGCAGGACAGTGACCTTTTTCATGTATAAATATTATAATAGTTGAGTTTTTGTTTATATTTACAATTGTATGTTCTTATTTTGTTCTCTGTAGACTCTGCCTTCTGAACTGGTGGTAAATGTTTCATAATACCATGATGATTCAAAAGTGTTACTATATGTAGCCTAGTTGAATAAAGATACTTTTGACTTTGATTTTGAACTACTGAAAAGGTACTGTTAAGGTGATAACTTAATATATGCTATATCATGCTATAAATATGTTTCCAAAGTAACTTATTTCAAAACATTTATAGTTTTACCGAAAATGCACATAACAATTGTGATATTTGGTAACCTTAACCCAAATGAGGCTATAAGATATAAAAACAAGAATTTTTATTTATTTATAACCTCTATTAATTGGAATACCTTCATTTGTCTTTGAATTTTTAATTTTTACAAATGATAAGGTTTTTATGTTTAGTCAAGTTTAAGATGATTCCCAGGCCACATCTTATGCAGGTAGATAATTCAGTAATAGGTTTACATAAAAGTGGCTATAAAAAAATAACTCAATGTAATATAATGATGGAAGTATATTATTGCATTCAAAATATTCAACCTAAACTTAACCTTGTAGTTAAATATTAAAGTTTGCATGAAATGTATAGATTTTATCTATCTGCTACGCATATTAATTTAAAGCTATGTTTGTTATAATAAATATCTTATTATACATTTTATTTATAAAGTTAGGTGGCCAGTTATATTCAAATCTTGTATTTTAAAAATGCTTATACTTAAGTCAAAGTCAAAAGTGTCTTTATTCAATAAGGCTACATAAAATAACACTTTTGAATCGTCATGGTATTACAAAAGATTTACCACCGGTTCGGAAGGCAGTTTCTACAGAGAAGAACCAGAAAGAAACTCTGATAATCGCTCTTTTTTAAAAATAAGAACATACAATTGTAAATATAAACAAAAACTCGACTATTATAATATTTATACATGAAAAAGGTCACCGTCCCACGAGCGTTAAGAAATATCATTCCAAGCGTTTTTGTCTTCAATATATTCATTTAATGTATAATAGTACGCCTTTTTAATTAGACATTTTTTAACAAGGCTTATTATGTTATAGCATTATCAGCCATACAAGATGGCGTCGGTGTGGAAGCGACTGCAGCGCGTCAACAAACGAGCAGCAAAATTCCAGTACACAGCCTCGTACCACACCATAGAGGTTGACCTGACTCCTAAATGGTAAGTTTATATCTAGTTAAACACCGCGCGTTATTCCCGTTCTCGTGGCAATACCGAAATATAAAGTATATCTAAAGTGTATCTTTTAAGTTGGATCAAACTGTACACGGTGTGCAAATTTAATTCAAATAGGTTCAGTAGTTTAGGAGTCTTTATGATTTTTTATATACCTACTAGCTGTTGTCCGCGACTCCGTTCGCGTGGACTTTCATTTAAACTGTGATCCCCCGTTCCCCCCTTATAACCCTTTTTTCCAGTTATAAAGTAGCTTATGTTTTATCTCAAGCTCTAGTCCATCTGTGTACCTAATTTCATTACAATCGGTTCAGCGGTTTGGCCGTGAAAGCGTAAAATTGTAACAAGTTTCAACCCCCCCTTCCCCCCTTCTAACCCGTTTTTCCAGTTAAAAAGTAGCTATGTCCTTCCCCAGGCTCTATACTGTCTTTGTACCAAATTTCAATTTGTGATAAAAAGACAGAAAAACAGAGTTACTTTCGCATTTATAATATTAGTAGGTATGGATTAAGATACGTATTTTTTTTAGTTGACTCTACGAAAAACTATCTATAAATTGTTATACCCACTATCGATGCAAAATATGAAACATAAAATGAAGAAATAGCTTTAAAATATATGTTAGAAGCCTCAAATAATATATCCAGCAAATCGGAAGAAACTAACGCTTTTTTCCTCTTAATTTATTATATTTAAATAATTCCTAAATAATTTTATGCTATACTTCCTTATACAGACCTAAAACTAAACAAAACATTATCCCAAAATAGGAAACAATTTTTTCCTCTATATAACACTTTGTTAAAATTGATTTTTTGACCGAATGCTATATTATAAAAATTCTAAATAATCTGTGTTAATTATTGTAAAGAATGGCATTTCAGCATTTCCGTATTTTGAAAAAAAAAATTAAAATTAATCGATAAATCGTGATCGTTTTAATTGTTATTGCTTTAGCGGGAAAGGAAAATTTGTATTTAACAATAATAACTTATCAATAATTTAAAACTTATTAATATTTTTATGATTGCGTGTTTATAAGATATATATATAATATAAGTTACTACCGGACTATTTTTTGTTGAAAATAATCTTTGCACTAAGGTATATAGGCCTATTGTAGGTATGTATCAACATCTGTCTTGCCGAATTTTTATTTCGCGAATGTAGTCAAAACAGCAATCTTTTTATTTTAATTGTACCTTATTCGACATGTCGAAATGTTTTTTTTTTTATTTTTCCGTATAAAACATTTTGTAATAGCACTAAAAGTTTTTTTTCTCATGAGAATAGGCTATTTGACACTATCGGAAATATGCGTCGAATTATCGCCATCCTAGTAGATAGTAGTGTAATAAAGCGTATTTAACACAATTTAATAGAAAAATATGCATGATTCATTCATATTTTACGA
>DWAJ01005323.1:0-11653 GCA_018238005.1 Eurema mandarina | reverse complement strand
GCCCAACTCCGAGCAGGGGTGCACTACACCGACGCTCCCCACTTTGAATCATCAGATGTTAAGACTCATCAGCCCAGTAATTTCACTGGCTACAGTGCCCTTCAGACCGGAGCACAGTGACATTTTCACATCACTGTTCAGGCGGTAGAATGTCTGGCACTGTGGGGGTACCCATCCAGTCGGTCTCCTGCGAAAGAGACCTACCCCCGGTGCTACTAGCTGACCCGTGCCCACTTTGTTGGGCATAATGTTATCAATCCTTTTTTATATAGCCTATGAAAGTCAGTAATAATGTGGCTTTCTATTGGTGAAATAATGTTAAAAATCGGACCAGTAGATCCCGAGATTACCCCTTACAATATAACAAACACACACAAACTTTACTTCTTCATAATTAATATTATAGTATAGACAATAAAACTGTGACAGTTTGAAAATTTAAAAAGTCAAGTTAATATATCACTGATAACTCCAAAATAGCTGTTTCGATTTTGATGAGATTACTAAAAGTTTCAAACAACCGGAAACGGATTTTACACGGGCGTACGAAGTATGCGGTGAGACCGGCTATAATTAAGCTGTTAGCACTAATTAGACGGTCTAATTTAGACCGTTTGTTCGTGTGTCGGTGTATTGCTTCCTACTCATTATGCCGAAGAGATGTTGACGGTATTATGTAGAAGTCGAATTACTGAAAAAAGTAGGCACATACCTAATTTAATTCTCATTTTTTTAAACAAGCAATGCAATGGTTTTATATAAGTTAAAATGGCTATCAATACAAGGTTCTTTTTATAAAATTATCGTCGCAAAGGTAAATGTTTCAAAGGCGTTGCCGACCTATAAAAGGGAAAATAAGGGAAAATGAGCCTCTGGAAAAGGTTCTTAAATAAAGTTTATAACACAAAACATATAAATATAACATTAATAAATTGTCCTTATACCTTTATGTTATACTGATTTATACGCTATTTCTGCATATTTTCATAGTTATGAATGGGAAAGTGTGTGTCTGTCTGTTTGTTTGTCTTTCTTTCACGACAAAACGGCTGGACCGATTTAGTTGAAATTTGATATGAAGATAGATGATAACCTGGGTGAAGTCATATGATACTTTTTATCTGTACTATATGTATGTAGTATATATGTATTGACCCGGGAACAGCAACTACGCGGGGAAAACCGCAGGGAGCGGCTAGTATTATATACAATATGTTATCAAATGAGTTATATCGCAATCTGATTTACCATCATTTTCTTTCCTTTTATTCTCTTTATAATGGGTTGTCTGGAAGAGATTACTATTGAGTGACCTTACTTATATTGTGTCTTATAAAAGTTTAATGTTATTGTAACAAAGTGTAAATAATAAAATAGACTATTATAGGTCGCGTCACGAATGTTTAGCGCTGGACGAGGATAGCTGCGCATCGGTAGAATCGCGCTCGTAATTGACGTATTGGTGCGAGAAAGACAACACGTCTGGGGAACCAATCAACGCTCGCGCACTCGACGATCACGCGCCCCGTGCGCCTTGCCGTCCCCTCGATACCTTATTTTTGACTTCTGCGCAGGTTTCGTTCAGCGCTAAAGATTCATGACGCGCCCTACTTGTTGTATAAGGATGTTACTTAAGCAGAAAATAAGGACAAGAGAGAAATTATTATTACTCCTTTCCATGTGTCGTAATTTCTCGCAATACATTTATGTAAAGAAAAATAATCCCAAAAATAAGAAGTAGCTTCTACATAAACCTGTCCCCATCTTCCATCCTGTGGTCACAGGATGTCATTATTGAGACATATACATGTCAATTGGTGACCCTAATAAAGCCCTAATATGAATTATGGAACACTTTTGGACCACACCGATGTTAATATGTACCTATATGCTATAAGACATCATTACATAGTATAAAAAAGTCGCTTTCTTTTGTCTGCCACTATGTTAAAATCTATGCTTAAATCTTTAAATTTATGCTACGTGTATATGCATATATAATATGCGTTTTCTTAATAGATACAACTTGATATTATTTTTTTTATTTTCGATAAGTGGTGTTCAAATCAATTGCAAAAGGAAAATATTTAGAGTAAGTGTGCTCACGTATACACAATAACACAATATTCAAAACTACAAAAAATATCGTCATATGAAAACAAAATACTTCAGTATATGACTAGTATTTTACAGATTAAACATTTCAACCAATAGTAAAAAGAAATCTACCTATGTTTTAAGATATTGTTTTAAGTTTAATATTGTAATCTGAGAAACTTTCGTAGCCGAAAAGAACTTACAAATGTTGCTATCACACAAAAATGTTTTTTTAAAATAAAATACGAACATTGTTATCGTATAAGTTGCATTTTTTTGTTCTCTTTATAATTGTTTGCCTGAAAGAGTTGCCTCTTGAGTGATAAATCTGCCTGTTACTGAAATGTATCCAACCAATAATTTTGTATATTGTAACAAAGTGCAAACAAATAAAAATAAATAAATAAAAAAATATTTTTAGAGAGCGTTCGAACAATAAAACTATTCGCTTATTTAATGTAGTTATTCTATCGCGTTAGTACAATTTTGCGTTCAGTACACCGTACTGTGGGAATGCCGGTTCGTGAATCGCCCGTGGCTTATGACAATTTGCATTTTTTTGCCGCCCATACCTCCTCTCGCTTAGAAAAGGCTCAAGTTACAGGCGAACGAGATTTTTTATTTTTTTTTATATTACTTACCTGCCTCACTTTGTAATTAAATTATGTACGTTATATCATAATTTGAATTAGTTTAAGACAGTTAAAAAAGCGATTAATAATTATTAATTTATCTGTGCGTATATTTTAAAGAGATTGCTAGCTCGCTTGACGTTTACGCTATACGTATCCTACCTGTAACGCTTTTTCTCTGTTTAAAGCGATTTTGTTTTAAACTATGTAGTATCTAATAATGTTATCCTATATAAAGCTCACGACACTATACATGTACCTCGTCAGTCACGACCACTCTGACAAGTGCCCGACTGAGAAATAGTAATAATGAATCAAATCGTCGGTAATATTCTGAAACCGCCGAACTAACAGTGTTTAAAACCGCGTAAGGTAGGTGCAGTGAACCTTACAGAAACGAAGAAAAACATATTTAGTATTTACATATGACTTTCCATTTAAACCGTAAATTTTCAAATTAAAATATTCTTGTTGGTATTAGGCATTAGTTATATTAAATATGTATTAATTAATTTCGTAAATCTCGATTTTGCTATTTTTGTAAATACGAGTACCTACGAGGTTAAGATCGCTGTCTCTGTTAACTTGTATGTTGACACCCAGCGGCGCTGCAACGCTGACCGTGCTTCGGCGAGCAGCGCCCAGCCTTTGTTGATAGCGCTTTAATCGCTTTCGTGGCTCGATCGTTCATTACTAACATCAATATTGCGTGATCTTTTAGGGCTTGAGATAACAAAGGGAAAGAAAATCAGAAGAGCCACATTTGAAGAAGAAGTTCGAAGAGACTTCATAGGCATAAGTTATTGGGGACGATGATATTCAACACGTATTATTATTATCCGATGTTAAGAAAAAAAAGTTTGGAGTCAAAAAAAAGGTTTGACAGACAGACAAAAGTCTCGTTTATTCCTTCTAAGCACTGAACTCTAAACTATATACTTCTCAATAATTATGGAATTGAAAATCGTTATATTACTAAAGGCCCGAAGGCGACATATACCTCATAGGGTTATTATCGTAAAATCCGTTAACCGTAAGGTCACGTACCTACATGGTCAAATGATCCGTAATGAGTTAGAAAGTTAATTTCGACTTTCTACGTTTTGATAATGTACCACAATATTATTTATATATTTAATCTCCGACCTGTAAATATGTTTTACTCTGTTTTTTATTTGTATTGTAAAGAAATTGCTCTTAGACATTTTGAAACGTAAATCATATTCAGGATTATTTGGTCCACCTGCGCCAAGGGAGGTGAGATCGAGGGAAAGACATTTGTGTTTTTCCAGGGTTTGGTTGCGCAATTTTATAACTTGTGTTTCTATAACAACATCAAATAATGGCTCGTTCCGCATGGCGTTGTGTTTCGGTAATCTTTAATGCAATCCAGAGTTTCAACTTACCTTATTATTGAGATAAGTTGTAGGTAATTAAAAAAGAGTCCAAAGACCACCATTAATCCGTATATCATATATGGTTATCATAATGAATATTTAGGTTGATAAACTAATATACAAACAGACCAATAGCTATCGCTCGTATAGCTTTAGAGGTCATGTGTCTGGTATATCATTTTAACTGTACATAATAGACGAAATTCTTACGCCTACACTAAACTCACAATTTAGTGTATTACGATAAATCACAAGATATCGTGTTTCCGCTACCGGTGTTAAACTGTTATTAAGTACATCTAAATGTAGTAATTAGTTCGATAAAACTTTTTTAAATCGGAATTATAGCTTTCTCGTCTGACGATTAAATGGATTATAAATGGGTTCTTATTTCTTAATCCAGTAACCAACAGTCGGTTAAAATTGGATTAAGTTTTATGTGTATTTTTTCTTTATAGATAGTAGGTAATAAAATACGGTTCAAAGTAAGATACTTAAGTTAGAAGTACGGTTAATGCCGAAATACTGAAACGCAACTTAAATTTAAGTACAACTTAAACCGGTCCGATTTGACAGCTCGTGCTTAAATTTAATTTGCGTATAAGTATTTGGCCGTAAGTTGTATAATGTGCTAGCTGTTACCCGCGACTCCGTCCGCGTGGACTTTCATATAAACTTTGACCCCCCTTCCACCCTTATAACCTTTTTTTTCCAGTTAAAAAGTAGCCTATGCTTTATCTCAGGCTTTAGACTATCTGTGTACCAAATTTCATTACAAAAAGTAAAAGCGTAAAATTATAAAAAGTTTCAACCCCTCGCGCAACCTTTTGGGGGTTGATTTAAAAAAAAGTAGCGAATGTCCCAGGCTTTAGACTATTTTCGTACCAAATTTCGTTCTAATAAGTTCAGTAGTTTTAGCGTAATGGAAAGACAGACAGGCAGACAGACAGACAGAGTAACTTTCGCATTTATAATATTAGTATGGAAGTATGTCGTTGAAAATAAAATGCGTTAAGTGAATTTAAGTTTTGCGATAGTTTTTACTATTTTAAACTAACAATAAAGATGTATACGCACAAAAAAGAATTAAAAATTACATTATAGCAGGAGTAACAGTACAGAAAATTCCTGCTGCGCGCCACTATTTTGAGTATCCGCTTTTTTAATAAGCCACCGAGACCTTCAAGAAATAAGCCTATAAATTCCTTAAGGACCGGCGACACACTCGACACCTTTCGAACAGATGACTGGAAGATCATTTGCCTTTTATAGCATTAAGAAATTCAAGAACGATGAACATATAATATTTCAGGATATTTATACACAGCGCCATCTAGTTCCAAGCTAAGCAGAAGCTTGTGTTATGGCAACTAGATAACGGATACATTACATATACATACTTTTCTTTTGTAAATACATACATACAAAACATAGCAACACCCAGACCCCAGAAAAACAAAAATGTAAATTACAAATATATTTTTCCGGTGTGGGGATCGAACCCACGACCCTTCGTGCAGAAAGCGGTTGTGCTACCACTACGCGGTCGTCAAATATCTTTTTATAGGTCGCGTCGCGGATGTTTAGCGCTGGACGAGAATAGCTGCACATCGGTAGAATCGCGCGATGATTTTTGCGAGAAAGACACGACTGGGGAACCAATCAACGCTCGCGCACCCGACGATCACGCGCTTCGCGCGCCGCGCCGTCCCTTCGATACCTTATTTTTGACTTCTGCGCATGTTTCGTTCAGCGCTAAAGATTCGTGACGCTACTTATACCTCCTGTGAAATTGGTGCAGTGAAAAGCTAATTTCGCTAAGCCTTAAGCTACATATAACTATATGTCCAGATAAGGCTGACCCCTCAAATCACACACATCGTGATCTCGCAAGGAATGTTTGCCCGCGGCTAGTTCACACGGCCGGCCGCGGGGCGCACGCTAGTTTGGTTCACCTCGCGTGATTCGATACAAGGAATGTCAAAATTTGGGAATTTTAACGACAGATTAATTTGGACTAGTAAAGGTATAAGGGACTATCGAGCATTGAAAATTGTAGTGTGATGTCTAGTTGTTTGATTTAAGGAGTTAGTGACAATTTGAGTTACGAATAATACTTTTTTAAAGAATTCGAAAGGGAGGTTTATAAATTCAACCGTGTATTATGTTATTCTATGTATGTTCGGGGATAATTTTGATGTTTAACAACCGATTTTGATGATTATTATTTTTTTGTTCGGAATAAGACATTTCACTGGTGATTCCATGGGTCAAGGGAACTTAAAAAATTCTTAGTGCAAGTTTTAATAATTAATATTTTTTATCGTAACTTTACATGACACTTTTTAAATACAAATTTATTATAGAGTATATATTTTTTATGTTAATTTACCAATAATATATTTCGCAGTCTATTAACTATTAATATTACTATACTATTGTTTTATAATTTATAGATAAAAAACAAAAGAGCCTTAGATTAAATATGTCTTAAGTAAGCAGTCACACATTGCAACCAAAAAATCCCCAATACCTACGTTCCAGGTGTCGCATCATTAATATAAATTACTCTCAAAGAAACTGAATTAAATAATTAAGTACATGAAGATAATATTTTATTCGCAGCGGCAAGCAGTCAGATATGGTGTTATTTAGATTAGCGGAATATGTTTTGCCCTTATATTATGAAAATGACAGTAGTTAGAAAAAAATGAGATATACGTTATTTTTTTTGTTCTTTATTTAAATTGTTTTTAGTTGGGAATACCGAGTCATTAATAAGTAGACTTCCATAGACAATGCTAGGGTTTTATTTTTGACATTTGACGCTGTCAGTGTACTACGTTGGTAACTGTTAATGTTAATAATATCTATAACTAGCCACGCCTCGCGGTCTTACCTGTATTTATGGATATGGTATACAAATAACCTTCCTCTTGAATCAATCTCTACCTGATAAAAAACCCGCACGATCGGTTGCGTAGATTTACAAAGTCAAAAGTATCTTCATTCAATTAGGCTACATAAAGTAACACTTTTGAATTGTCATGGTATTACAAAACATTTACATATTTTAAAATATGGATGCAGAAGAAGGGTACTGTTTTTTTACTATGTACGTAATGATTAATTAAATAACTTCTAATCAAATTACATTTTTAAAGTGCTTTATATATTTTTAAAGATTGAAAAAACATATCCAATAGTACATAAAGAAATTAATTTAAAACATTTTAATTCCCAGTGGGCCAGTACCTATATTTTTAATCAACATTTTTCGGTTCTAGGCTCAAGTAAAGCCCTGAAGATAAGACGTAAATAAGAAAAACAAAAATCTTAAAAAAATAGCTACCGGACAGCAGCCTTGCAGCAATATATTATAATTATATTTTGGGATTCCAGGCCAAATTATATCGAACATTTGAATTCGCTCGCGTGCACCAAATGTTGCAAATTACAAAATTCTTTAACGAACTCGCTACCGCTTAAAACCTTTGTCCTTTACATTCGTGACTTTGACTTTTCGTGTTTGCTTTCGAATTTAGAACGTTTTAGCTTTTTTATTAGACTTACCATAGACCATATTTAAAAGTTTATGTTATTAATTTTTTTAAATCACACATTGAAATCATAATTAAAACGTTATTTTATTATAGTTTAATATTAAGTCCGCTTAAAAAATCTTTTGAAACAGCGCAGTTTGAAGTTTTTTCTACGTATTATGTACCCTTACTTTTTTAACTATATAAGTGTTAATTATAAAAAAAAAATTAACAAAACAATTGACCCGAAATTCTGTTCTACAAATTAATAAACAAATCACAACAAATTGTTAAAGCAAAAAGTTTTTAACGAACTTCGAAGTTGCCAGCTCTAAACCTGTAACAAAAGGAGCCGCTGTCAAAACATCGCAAAGGGTTTTGCACTTCGCAGGTGCAAAATTAAAAAAAAAAAACTATTTATGGCGGCGCTGAGACTCGATTTCTATAGAAGTGTGACACGCTAACTAAACCGTGTAAATCTGGCGCCGGGCTCGGGGTTGTAAAAAACGTTATTACCTGTTGCTTTTATCGATTTATTAAACACTAATTGAGTTTCTGGAACACGGTGGTCTGGGATAGGGTCAAGTTATACGATCAGGAATGAGATTGAATTGTTCATTGTAAGTACTAAAGTTTGAACGGGGAACATAGGATTTTTAGACGAGTAAGTACTTTATTTATATAAAAATAAGTACATAGAATAATATTTCAACGTTACGAATAAAAAATATCCTATATTTTTTGTTTCATTCTAAAATAAATAAACTTAGATGAGTTATAAGTGAGAACATCGTAGACGGCTCTCTTTTGGTTAAAGAAATTACCAGCGACTACTTTTTGTTGTACAAATGTATATTAAAACAGTAAAAATATTCTTTACTAGCTATTGCCCGCGACTCCGTTCGCGTGGACTTTCATATAAACTGTGACCCCTCCCTTTCCTCCCTTATAATCCTCAAAAATTGTAGCCTATGTGTTATTCTGATGTATAAGCTATATTGTGGTAAAGTTTCATTCAAATCCATTCATTAGTTTTTACGTGAAAGAGTAACAAACATCCATACATCCATACATCCATACATCCATACATCCATACTTACAAACTTTCGCCTTTATAATAGTAATTATTTTATATATATAGGTGATAAAAAGGTTTCAAAAGGCTTTATATATATGTATTTCAAAGTACTTCATTAGGTAGTTAAAAAGAAAAATAATTCTTTCATAAAATCTGTTTATGAAATGCATGCGAACCGAGCGATGCGAGCGAAGGAACCACCAAATATTTTGCTCTTGCAATTTTCAATATGACCCAGTTTTTTCTGAGATTGGTATTTATTATCAAGAAAGAGATTTTTTCTCTTTCTGTTCTTCCTCTATTTAAAAACTTAGGTAAGTGTTTAAGGTCGGCAACGCACTCCTGAGCTGTCAAGCTCCGCGAGTGTTGATGGGCGGCGATGACCACTTTCCATCAGGTGGCTCGCTTGCTCGTTTGCCCCCTTTGTTATAAATTCATTCACAATATAGAAAAAAGCAGGCTGAAGAAAAAGTAGGAAACGCTAGTATTTAAAAAAAGCTGTCCTTGACAGTTATTTAAGTGAGTATAACTAAATAGAATGAACGAAATAGTTATTTCAATAAAATTACCCCATAAACATAACAGTACTATGACAAAACAATGTTTTGTAATACGTGTAGTGTTTCGCACATTTAGTGATTTTGTGAAGGCTTTTAATTCTAGGCCTAGGCTAAGATTTGATGTACCTAAAGCTAGTTAAAAAGCTTAGTTTGAATATTTTTATACAATACCATGACTTCCAGAAACAGGATATTAAATTTGGTAGATAGGTAAGAGTATTGCCATCTTACGCGAAGCAATTTTTTTTAGATCATTTTCTCTTTAAAAGTTTTAAAAACAATTCTTATATATATGTTATTTTTGGGTAGTTAGAATCGTTTACGCAATGAAAGCCCATAAATGGGAAAAAATTTCCTCGTTTTTACAACATCTCTCAATCAATGGACTATCCAACAAAAATTAATTTGTTATTTTTTCAATTTTAACCGGTAGTAACTGAGATTAGCCCCTTTAAACAGATTAATAAACAAACTAGCGACGATTACACCTATTATACTAGCCGTTTTTCCCGCGGTCTTACCCGCGTAGTTCCCGTCCCGTTCCCGTTGGAATTTCGGGAATTCCTTTCTTAGTGCACCTCTACGGTACCTGAGCTACGTACCTTCAAGTGCCTACGTTTAGCCGTTTAGGCTGTTCGTTGATATGTCAGTCAGTTTCACCTTTTGATTGAATGAATTGCATGAATTATACATTTGATGAAATTTCCTCTTCAATCACTGATAAAATAACGCATTAAAATTGGTTTTTCATTTTTAAAGATTTAAGCATACATAGGGACAAGCTGAAGAAAGCGACTTTGTTTCATAGTTCATACTATGAAATGATGTAATAGATTTAAAAATTCCTACTTAAGCATGTCACTGCCACTGCATTTTTGTATGCACGTGTTGAGGTTGTATTATAATGGTAATACGGTGGAAGACATTAAAAAAAAAAGTTTAAACATACGAAACTTTAGTCACAAAAGGCTGTTTGGACAGCTGATAAGTATGTTAATATAATTAAACTCTTATGTCGGCTTAATAAAGTTGAAATTCAAATGAAGATAAGTCGATGAATCGTTGTGTATTTTGTGAGTAATATTTGAATCTATACTTTTCCGAATTTTTTTTTTTTTTATATAAGAAGCACGTCACTAGATGTAAAGTGATCAGCGCCGCCCATGAGTGCTCGCATTGTCACAAGTGTGTTGCCGGCAATGATATTATAGTTAATAGATATGTCATACACCAACAAATCAATCGAAAAAAGTGTTCCGCACAGCAGCGGCAGCTCACATACATAGAAGCCAAAACGATAGAAAGGAGATAAATGATAAAACCAACAAGAAAAAAGAGATAGTTTATAGCGCGTTAATGCCGCTGCTTTAACCAATCACTTAAAGGTAAGGCGTCCCAGGTAGAGTAGAATGTTTTTGCGTCTTCAAAATTTTGCGCTTATAACATCTATTTAATATAATATCATTAGTTACTGGCCTTTTAAGGAAAGTTGCGCTCGTTTTCGAAGGTCCTTAAATCATGAGCTCCGATTATATATTAATGAATTTCTTTATTAGTTCAGTAAATCTTTCAGATTCATGAATTATTTGAGCTATAACTAAATCGATAATAATGTATGTATATAAGTTATATTGACTGGTAATAATTATTATGAGAAAAACACAAGTTTAACCAAATACTGTTTTAGGTGTGCGTTCTGAATCACGCTTATTATATTTATTCACAACTGGTCTGCCCAACTGAAATCTTATACCCTGCACCTACCATTTTTGCACTTAAAAGAAAGAAAGAAAGAAATTATTTTTATTCTGAATAAATTTGAATCAAATACCTTCAGAAAGTCTACATGGTGCCCACCACCGGTTCGGGAGCTAACCCGGCGAGAAGAACCGGCGTAAGAAACTCGCACGGGTCCCACACTTTTTACCAAAAAAGGGGAAAAAAACCATCCTCGTCCATCCGGGAATATTAATTAATTATTATTAAGAATAATGTAAATCAGTTCACCTGTTATCGAGTAATGCACTTACTGACTGATCATGGACCAGGGAACAAACCAACTAATATAGTGTCTGTCACATTTCTTACCATGACGCGACTGTCCTGGATTTGAATAACTAATTTAATATTCTTAAATACCGTTAGTAAAAAAACTGTGATAAAAATATGTTAATTCAGGGTCTAATCTAGCTGTATCCTAAACTTCATCCAAAGCCATGCAATATTTTTTGGCGTACGAGCAACAAACATACATCTCTTTTTGTTTGTCACATAGGGGGCAAACGAGCAGGCGAGCCACCTGATGGTAAGTGGTCATCGCCACCCATCAACACTCGCAGAGCTTGAC
>DWAJ01005322.1:0-11653 GCA_018238005.1 Eurema mandarina | reverse complement strand
AAAATATTTTTAACTAAGTATAAAAAAAATTGCTGTTAGAAACTTTTTTTTTTTATAATATGACTAGTTATAAAATGTATAATGATCTGACCATTATAAATGCTTAAAGGTATTATTGCTTCATTCAGAGAATACCTTTGGTGACGAACCTTCTAGTAAGTACCTCATAAAAAATTAAAACCTTATCTGTCTTAGCTCCTTAAATTTTTTCATGAGTATGATATAATATGTTATAATATTATTATATTGATGAAAATCATACGAATATTAGAGCAGTATTTTTCATTTATCGGAAACAGATAGATAGCTTTTGAAAGACATGGCAAATTAGGTACTTATCACCGTTAAGATATCAAAGAGCCGTATTAATAAAATTGTGCAGAATTATAATTATGTACTTCTTCTCCTTCTTCTTGGTTAAATGGCAGTGCTGCGTTATCGCAATTTTGCCAATGTTTGAATACTGAAACGCAACTTAAAATTAAGTACAACTTAAACCGGTCCGATCTGACAGTTGGTCATATAATTCTGTCAAAATTACGAGTCTTAAGGCGTGCTTAATTTTAATTTGCGTATGAGTATTTGGCCGTTACAGTTGTAGATAAAATAAGTTTCAGGGTCGATATTTGGTTGTGGCAATAAGCAACACGTGCTTTCCACTATCAATATCACAGCCAAACATCGACCCCTACCTATGTACTTACTTTCACTTATTATACGAATTGAAATATATAATATTTTAACACGTTAAAAATAGGTTTCCGTAGTGTAGCGGTTATCACGTGTGCTTCACACGCACAAGGTCCCCGGTTCGATCCCGGGCGGAAACAGAACTTTTTAATAATTTTTATAATCCTCAAGTTTATAAGCTTTGATATAAAAGAAAGTCGCTGTCTTCATACGTAAGCTCAAATCTAACTAAAAACTACGTAACCGATTTCCATGTGGCTTTTTTATCGGATATTGAATAGGAGAATTTATGGGTATAATGCAAGAGTAATAATATTCACATTTAAATGTTATTTGTTTATTTAGGTACTACTGGAATCCCGGCCTGGTTAACTGATCTCCAACAATTTATAAATAGTGCTGTTCAGCAATATGGATATAAAGAAGCTAAATATCATATACAAAAATACGTGGAAGGTAAAACTAACACAAAAACTTCATTAAGTTTATATTGACGTTCAAGGGATGCGATCTAGTTCCTCCTTTGTGGACATCTTTTCCAAGGACCATCCCGTCATATTAAAGTATATAAATTGTATACACGATGCCACCAACCAAAACGATTTATAAAGTTTGTTTGACATCTATATATACATAATAAAATGAGAGAACTTTAAAAAACGTTATTTAATGTTTTAATTACAGATGTAGAAAAAAACTCCAGCGTTCTACTTCATGTGAAAGGTACCTACTTTTGTGCTATTTTAAGTGTTTAAAAACGATCGATAATAGTCGAAAGTGCTAGTACCTACGTAGAAGACGCTATAACAATGAAATGAACTAGCTCGCATAGCAGTCTCGGTAGGAGTGAACATAAATCTCACAGGTTCGCGCGCTCCATCTTAGACCGTAACTTCACTTAACATCAAATGAGTTGTGGTCAAAAGCGCTAAACTGTTTTCTTTAAAAAAAGATAGGAAGTATCACAGAAAACCAACGTCAAGTAACATTCCTGTATAGATGTCATTGAACTATCCTTCGAAAGAAACTGGTCACTGATTAGATCATAGAGGTTTACTTTTATAATTGACTTCTTGTTCTGAGCGTTTATTGGAGGTTCTATACTGTTACGTATCCTATGCTATCCGTTACATTCCAAGAAAAACAAAATATAATATTTCTAATTAATTTCACATTAAATATAAAAAATGTATAGCGAGCATTCGTTTGAAGAAATTTAATCTTAGTCTGTGTCTATTAGATTTAATATTATGTCCTTACTGCACTCTACACATAGACAAGAAAGGACGTAATAAAACTTAATGAAACTGAACATTAAATATCATTTGCTGCTGGAATAGTAAAAGCACACTTGCACTTTAACATTTTTAAATATATTTCCTGTACCTACATATAAAAGCTATATTATGATACATCTCGTGGGATAATGTGCCGAAGACGCACCTCACAGCTCACTGCTTTACCATATAATTTTATTATGAATCTAGCGCGCCCGAGAGACGCCGAATTGATACAGGCGTTTTTTTAATTTGTGCATTTACACATTAGGCGATCAATTTTTAAATAAATGCTAGTATAGAATTGTATTTAAAATTCGTATTTTTATTTCAGTTAATCAAAAAGGTAAGCTAATTGAAATATTTTTAGAAACTTATCTAAATTAAAATAATTGTTGTATATCAATAGTCAAATTAAGAGAAACAATTCTAAAGTTAAAGATGACTAGGATGAAGACTAGGTATGAATTTTCTGGACTTTGTTCAATTTAATATATTACTAGGTACTCTATAATTATATTTTTTCATGTTTAGGCAAATCAGATAACCCTCAACAGCGCTACTAACTGTCAAAATTAAATGTTGCCACATTAAAATATTATATAAAATAGTGTCTGATTATTAAAATAACTTTAACAAACAGGACTTTTCCACGTGGAACACAAACCACTATTAAGAGCTAGGTCTAGAACAACTTCGCAAGGCAAGTACCTAATAATCATTCTAATATTAATAATTATTTTACTAAATTCTACCAATTTGTACTAAATTTCTACTTTCTGAAACCTATCCGCGGAACTAAAGTGATCGAGACAGAAACAAAAATCGTCTTAGAATATGGTCAATTAAAGTACTAGCCAAGATTTATAATAATGAAAAACTTAATAAATTGCATTCGAAACTGATAAAAATTTTTCATACAAAGAAGGTACCTATATTTTTTAATTTTTGGAACTTAAATTGATTTGACCCAACGTGCTCAATCTTTACGCTGATCTTACGACCTTCTCACCTTGCGATCTGATCACGTTCTCGATAAATGGTAATGAAAAGAGGAAATCAACTAGATTTTACTTTTAAACCGTTATTTTGTATCAATGAGACATTCCAGTTGATTTGGGAATGTTATAGAGAAGTTTGCTCTCAGTTAAAGTATTAAATAATATTAAAACCCTTTACAGAATTTTAGACCTGTTAATATTTTTGTAAGCTACTCATATGTAAAAAATTTGTCGTGAGTGTAATTTAAATTCATAGCACTTATTTACAGAATTTTTCTTCTCCAATATACAGTATAATATTATGTATTTAAAAAATAATTAAGCCATAACGTGATTGGCGGCAAAACTATGACGTCAAAACACCGTTAAAATGTGTTTTCTTCTGGTATAATTTTACACGTGTCCCAAGTTTAATAGTGAATGTTAATTAAATAGGTACCTAGGTTTGTTTAATACATTATTTTCTACTAGCTGTTCCTCCGACTTCGTACGCGTGGATTTTCATATAAACTTTGACCTTTTTCCAGAACTAGCGTGTCTTTTAAACAAGTAACCTATGTCTTTTCTCAGCCTCTAGATCATACGTGTACCATATTTCATTGCGATCGGTTCAGTCGTTTTGGCATGAAAGCGTAAAAGATAGACAGACAGAGTTACTTTCGCATTTATAATATTAGTAGGTATTATTTACAGCCCCACCAGAACCGGAATGGATGAAAGACTTGAAGAACTACATAAGAGTATTAATAGGATCTGTCGGACGACAAAATTTGGAAACTTTATTAAAACCGGTTATTAAATGTAAGTGTAGTACCTATTCCCCAATGATTATATTTGTCCCACCACGCGACCAATGCTCAAAGATAGACAGAAATACAGAGTTACCCTCACTACCGTTAAATTAAATTATCATTATTTTTTAATTTGGCGACCTCGTAGGTACACATAAAACTATGTTTAATTGAATTAATAGAAAATTATATAAGCTCCAAAAAAATTTAAGATTATTGAATTTATTAAATACGTGCCATGTAAAGTGAGTTGGTTTGAACCATACAACTAAACATTGAAATAAATTTTAATTTTTCAGCAATTGAATTCAAGCACAACGTCATAATACAGGACATAGATGGTATGAACAATGGTCTATGAATAACTAAATAAATACTATCCTAGTATTATTGTTTATGGTTTTTAATTTTTATACCATCATGTAAATGTAATAATTGTCTATGGTTTTTCATTTCAGTTGATGAATTTGGTATGTTAATATGAATTATAATAACCTTGACTAGATTTGTGGTCACATTGTTTTAATTTATTTGATTAATCTCTTAACACAGGAGAAGTGACAATAATATATCAACAATTGCAAATGCCGGTGAATGATCATCCCAAACGTAAGAATTTTATTAATTACTAGCTCACCCTTTTCTGCTATTCTATATATAGCCTATGACACTCAGCAATAATGTGGCTTTCTATTAGTTTAAGAATTTTTTAAGTTGGTGCAGTAGATCCCTAGATTACCCCTTACAATTTAACAAACACACAAACTTTACTTCTTTATAATATTAGTATATAGATTATTACCTATATATGACAATCATAGACTAGAGTTTAGATATCTTCTAATTTGTATATTGTAGTTCTTCATTTGTTTATTAAAAGTAAAAATAATAATCAAAACATCAGGAAGCTAATCATAATTCGGTACCATTTAGTCCCACACTAAGCAGAGAATGTCATTGCAAGTGGAGAACAGATGAATACCATATACATATGTACTCACTTTTATTTATAAACATAAACTTTTAATAAATAGCAACACTCACACAGCAATAATATGCATTGTTTGAGAGTGAGGATCAAATCATTATGAATCAAGTGATAGCGAACAAAGGGTCTATTACCTGTAGGTGTTGCCAGCTTTTAAGAACTTTAAGTGCAATGAGGCTCAATTTTCCATACTGTTTTTTTTTTTTAATTAAATTGTTTTATTATATTGAAATCGAAAATATTTTTAAAAAGAGAATATTAATTGCCCTTTAGGCTGCAGCATAGGATCCTTAATACCAAGTTTAGGTATATTTTACAAAAAAAAGTATATGTAATTTATCCATTATTATTTTACTGTGTATCACAATGAAATGTGAATATAATTGAGCTAAACTATTGGAATTAAATTATTTTTTTCATTTATAGATTCTAACAGAAAGCATAAAAAGAAAAGTAAGTGCCTTATATTACCTACCTACAAATTTATAACAACTACAAATAGATAGGATTTTATGTGGTTCATACAATAATCTAAAACTTTTTCAGAGAAAAAACGCATAGGTTGAATGGACACAGGAAAATTTTAGATATTATGTAAAGAAATAATAAGAAGCTACAAACAAAAATACCTAGGTTGTTTTTCTTCCTCACCTTACCTAACATAATATAAACATTGCTACCTAATATTAGACTTTGAAAAATTTATCAGGAGTGTTTTAACACTACTAACATTATGTTAAGAATGTATCTGAAAGTGGACGTAGAGTCCAAAAAATCTGAGCACAGCTCACAAAAACAAAAACAGTCTGATCTGAATTCTAATCACTGATCGTGAAATAAATTGGTACAGTAAGCATTAAAAAATACATACTTCTGTTTTATTTACCATATATACAAACGCATAATAAACATATCCAATTTTGGCTAATATTATTTTACAACATTGTAAGATCTAATAATTAGGACGCTATTATCGCTTTTACTCTGATACCCGAGTTTTCTGACAGACAGAGGTTTCGACTTTCGAGTTTCGAAATTTGAATTTTGGAATTTGGATACGAATTACGAAATGACAACTGAGTGAACTGACAATCCATGTCATATTTAGCTACAGATAATTAATATAACAGTGAAAAGCCAGCGAGTCGTAATGGATGAGAGACGTGTAAAGTTTGACATAAGTGAACGCTGTCATTAAACTGACTGACGTTGCATATTATGTCAAATAGAACCACGAATGTTATCTGTCAAAATACGATAATCATAGAATCTTGTAACTTGTTGTTGATCGTAGTTTGGAGCCGTGTTCGTGGCAAGTTGTTGTGTATTGTGTAGTTATAAAATATAATTTCCGCGAATCACAATCGTTGCTGCAATACGCCTCCGTTTTACAATCACTATTTATTGTTTAAAATTATGAACGGGTTGAAGGTATTCGGCGGCGTGGAAGGGTACGTCAAAAATATTTATTCACTGCACAATTTCCACGATGAAAGTAGAAAGGCTGCCTTGAATATTTGCTATTTCGAAACCCGCGATTTATTAGAACAATTGCTTAATTAATGTGCTTGTACTTTATTTTTTATGTTTTAATAGCTGTGGTTCATTAATAGAAATTTATATATAATTCATTTTAAATGTCAACAAAGACATACTGGCCATTAAAAAAAGTAAACATCCTTAGGATTAAATTTAAATTATGCTTTACGTTATGGGAATAAGTTTTAAATTAAGATACAGGTATACAGGCTAAAGAATGTTAAGAATTTGTTGCACCTGGCGGCCTTGTATATTTTTCGCGCTTACTTTTCTATAATATGTATCAATGGTGATTATCATATCCGTGATTGTCGTGTTAACTGGTCCATGTTTTGATATTGAATATTGATGATAGGAATCTAAAAATATAATTAATCTTGCCGTCGCGCTTGTATTAACAATCGCACACACAAACACATACATAAATAGTTGTTAGTTATGAGTAATTTGTTGTTGAATTTGATTGTGTGAGTGATTAATTGTAAATTTTCTTTTCTTATTAGACGTCAAATAATAAATTTAAGATTTCATTATTAATAAATTAAAATAAAAATAATTTATGTTTAAGTATACTAGATCATTGTATTTACGACTAACATATATCGCATTTTTATTGATTTAAATATTGGATTACATAGGAAGCAATAATATTTCTATGCACATAATACCTATCAACTAACGATAATTACGATAATCACGATAATAACGATTCTTTCACACCCTTTAAAAATCATAATTAACCCCTAAGTGAGTCAAAGTCTGAGGTCTTGCTTATTACCATAAACAGCTATGTTGTAATGGATAAGATGCTTTGAAAGGTATAGGAAGGTGAAGGACATGGTCCTACCTCCTAAGCAATTACGTCTGGCAGTGCAGGTTTTACAACTAAATAAAGGATGCTTGCAGTGAGTCGGGTTTAAAACGCATTGTCGGCGTATCTTTGCGTACACATTTCTTATTTTTTATTTAAAGCCAGCCCTGCGCTTGCACTGCATAGAATAACCCTAAGTTTCGATAAGAAAAAAGTAGGTATTACATATCATTATTTTTCGAAACTAACAATTAAAGAATAATGCTATAACTACTACTTATACTTTTTTTGCAAATATTTGAAAAAAATTCGCTAATCTATTAATATTTTTTATTTTCTCTCAGAAGTCAGAACCATGAGATGGAATGTCGTTATAAATATACATTAAAGTTTTGATGTAATAGTTTCTTTTTCTTTTTAACGCATTCAAATGATTTCGTAGTATTAAATTTATTCTATTCCAATAACATAAATGCCATTGTAGGGGTGCTAGTGTTGTGTATTGAAAGGAGAGACGGTTAGCACTCCTCTCGATAAAAATAGAACACACAAAAGCCAGAACTTGACCATTTTTTCGCGGAAGAGTCTGCGAAGGTACCCGAGACTCCTACTCCATGCGGTAGAACGGTACACAGTGGGGTTTGGTCCATAGAAGTCCGACATAACCCTATGGGAGGTATCCTAAGGGGATTTCCCTACTATAAAAAAAATTACAAAACATTACGATTTCCGTCATGAAGCAGATAGGTTTGCTACAACCTTTATCTCGGTAGGTGTGTCCTATAGAGCCTTAGAGGTGTAAGCGTACATTCCATTGCGGTATCGCCGTATGAATTGCAATGAACCTCAACAAAAACTCGATGTGAACATGTGTTTCGATTGTCGATTAAAAGCATAGGAGTTAATATTTTTAAATTCGAGTTACGTTCAAATTTAACAAAATTAATACGCGTTTTTAAACTTAAAAATTTAGATACTGTAATAGTTACGTATTTTAATAAGTGTATTTTATATAATAATCTATAGATATAAACTTCTTTTTTTTTCGAGTGACAAAAATTAACTGTCAGCCTCGTGACAGTACACCCACATATAACTAATAATAATAATAATTTTAACCTTTATTGTTTCCCATCACCTAACTTATCACATGTAACACATATAACTACATATACTTAATTTTCCAATTACAGAGCATACATAGTGCGACTCACTGGCGCAAATTGCCCAATTATGCTGAAGCTTATTGAAACTTTGAATTTATGAACTTTGAGTGCTCGAATGTGCGAAGCGTCGCTGTAGTTGTAACAATCAAATTAAGCATTATGCCGCCTAATGCGCTTTAGTGCTATCATTGTAAAACTAGACTAGACATACCTTTTTATAATATCAATATACTAGTTTAAGTCAGATACCCTAGTACGACTGTATCATATTTCCAAGGACTTTAGAAATTAATACTAAATACTTGTTTGTTCAACAACACAATACTGATAGGATTAAAATTAATAGCCCCTTCCTCAATTCGTATCTGATATGACTCAAAATGAAGTAAGGTTCTTTACCTATTTCACTGATACATAAAACTTCCTTAAATTTCTATGCGATTAAGAAAATGATCATATTCTTATTTATATTAAATCAATAAAATTTATGATTGAAAGAAAATAGAAATGATAAAAACGAACCTTATAAAAACTATCACCATAACCTATCCATGAATATTATATATTATTAAAACCGTGTAAAAACCGTCCAGAAATTTATAGGTTTGTTACAGACAAACATACGTAGAAGACTTATAAATAGTTCTCATTCGAAGTTTAATAATAACTCGAATCATGTCATTATTTAAATACAAGAAAAACAAATAGTCTTTGTATGCTAGCGTCACTATCATGACATAATAATCCCTTAACTCGACAAAACATTTCCAAAAAAAATCAGAACAATAATGTTTGTTATTCAAGTTCAAGGTGGCGAGGGCAAATTTTATTATGCATCGTTGATGGCTGATAATATTGATATTACAAATTGATACGTGATAATATAAAATTGATTTTGATAAGGACGCAACGCGTGATAACACATTAAAATACAGTTTTTATCTATACTAATATGATAGATGTAAAATTTGTGACGTTTTTAGTTGATAATGTCAGGATGTACTAAACTGATTCTGAGAAACTTTTGGTAGGATGAAGCCATGTTTTTTCGAGAAACAACAGAATCGGGCAAGAAAAATCACGGGATACATATAAGCGTCGAAATAACTGATCACATTTTTATCTGCAAAATATGTAAATATTATGCATATAGGAAGTTCATTTTAATTCACAATTAAATTGAATTTATCATACAAATAATTAAAAACGCGGAAAACCATAAAATATTTAAAAATCGAACGATTCAATCAAGTCGATGTTCATTTTCGCTGAAAATTTTCATGTTCAACATGATTCCCTGTTAATTTAAGTATATGGTATCTCCAAAGTTCTAAAACCAAAAACAACCTAGTTCCTATTTTAAATTTAACTTTTTAAATCGTATCAATGCCATTCAAGGAGGATAAATATCTGTTTTAATTAGGTTCTGTCCTCCGGTATAATTAATACGTCATTCTCTACTTCGACTGGTTATGCATTTCAATGGGCGTGTCGCCGTGAAATTTTAATATACATAGTTAGATCAATAGAAATTGTAAATTGCTGAAAAATTGTCAATGTAAAGGACTTTTACCAAGTTAATGCATTAGATACTTTTCTTTTAAAATATAATATATGGAAGTGTTGAAGTGTGAATCTACGTTATAAAATTGTGTTTTTTGGACATACCTACAGTAATCAAATTTTCGAGATAAATATTTAAGAACCATATAGCCTGTCCCGAAAAAAAGTAAATGTTACACTTACTAAAACTAACGCTTGGAACATAGTCCTTAATTAAAATATAAGTATAAATAAAAATATATGTAAACAAATACTTACATAGCATAGTGAAATGAGAGAATATTTTGTAAAATGTAGATAATGACACGTGCTAGTGAAATATTTGTAAGTTCTAAACATTGCAAGTGCTATTGTGAAACTATTTTTAAGCTTCCTTGACCTTACAAGACAAGAAGTTCTCATATGAAATACTCACTGAATGCACTAATAAACTGGGAAATTAATATAATTATAATAAATTTATTCAAATTACCACATACGTAAGTTACATAGAGATTGCAGTCTAAAACTTAGAACAATATTAAGCATAAAAATATGATAATCGCTAGTCTCCGCACTAGCCTACCCTGTGTTGTGGGTGACAAGTCTGTTTCGTAATTAAAGAATTTAAAATAATGTTTGTAGGCTTAACCCTATAGGATAAAATTGAATTTTATTGGGTAATGCCTAAAAATGTTTTGTCTTGCTTTTTGCGATATCTTGACTTTCTCATTCCGCCTTATTCTATAAATTTTCTTTCTCCCCTTACAAGGGGTAAAGCTAATACAAAGTACTGAAGTTTCTTGCCTTGTCATCATTGATATTATCATAGTTGGCACTTACCATCAAGCAGCACTCTTGTGTGGTTTAGATTAGTTAACACGGCACGCTTAAAAAGCTTGCAATAACCTTCTAAACCTTCGTTACAGAGGGGCAACACATTCCAACCTGGTAATATGTGACGGTACCGGCAAAGTCATTGGACGATCGAAGGGTCCAGGGACAAATCACTGGATCCTCGGTATGGATGAATGTTCCAATCGAATTATACGCATGCTGCATTCAGCTAAAGAGGACGCTGGGATACCTAAAGACGTACCTTTAGATTCATTGGTAAGACTCTTAACTGTGAATAATTAAAATGTAAATTCAACTTTCGTATAAAATATTCGAAGAAGTTTGTTGGACATTGTTTGGATGGAAGCATGCTGGTTGCTCGTCCATTCAAAAATACTTAATGGATGTAGGGTCGATACTGGGATAAAAGTGTCCTATGTGACCAGGGATCGAAAACATGGATAGGTATGCTAATCCAAATTGAGTAATGAGTATGTTCTGTATATTAAACGGTTGTTCGTTATTCCTTGTTCAGTTCAGTAGTACTTGGTCAGGTCTCAGTTCAAATATCTACTATTGGAACTGACAAAATGACTAATTGAAATATTTTTTCAATTTCCCAGGGCTTAACACTTTCTGGTTGTGAACAAGAGAGCAGTAACGTCGATTTGGCGCGACGTATCAAAGAATTAGATAGCAACAGTGCTAGAGCAGTCTACGTGGGGTCTGACACAGCTGGGTCGTTGTTCACTGGTGCTCCTGACGGTGGAATGGTGCTTATTGCTGGTAAGAATAAGATGAAAATAGAAGTGTTACTTGGTTGAGCCATGACGTTAAACTATACTGGCGGGCCTGCGGACGATTGCTTCGTGCGTCCTCAGAAGGTCCGCCCCCGAAAGGGTGCGCGACGGAACACCGGTGGGTTTTAGTCGGTAGTGGCCGGTTTTAGGCGAGTCCGACATAACCGCCTCCTTCTCCTCCGAGGAGGACGCGGTATCCGTAAGAGGATTT